>CM052221.1:3345695-3517592 GCA_028454225.1 Lasioglossum leucozonium | reverse complement strand
AATTTTCAAATCTCAAAGCTTCAAATTTTCAATTCCCAAATCTCAAAATTCAAATTTTCAAATCTCAAAGTTTCAAATTTTCAAATCTCAAAGCTTCAAATTTTCAAATCTCAAAGCTTCAAATTTTCAAATTTCAAATCTTCAGATTGGAAGGGGTAGGCAAAAGGACTTAGGTCGTGAAGCTCTGAGGGAGCTAGATCGCGACTTTACTGTAATTGTATATCATTCAAAGAGGCTACTACTGCAGAGAAATTAATGCTCATTGTTAATTCCAAAAAACACCAATATACAAATTCTCGTGTTAACACAATAGCAATGTTTCAATTAATAATAAATACAGCCTCAGCCCCAACTCTGTTCATCCATATTAACCACTTCTACAGCTTAAGATTCTCCTCGCGTACGAATCAGACTAATAATGGCCGAAGTACTTCCTCATTAGACACGTGCATTCTATAAACAGACCAAGATTACACAAAGTTCGTCCACGTCTGCAACACCTGTGCCTTGATCTATAGCTGATAAGTCTGCTTTGACAAAAAAAAAGACATTGGCCTCAGGTGTTGTTTTTCAAAGTCGTTATTGCCCCTATAATTTATATTAATGACTACACAAATACTCTTACTACTGACGATTCTATACACACACGGTAGCCGGACGCGAGAAGTGTCATAGCCTCGCTTGTTAGCACACGTCATTCAAACGCCAGTTGAATATAATATATCAACATGACGAACGGACGCCGGTCAGTACAGATACCCGAGCCTTGCAGATAAGAGCGAATTCTCCATTGTTTTAAATGTATAATAATTTTTTAAAAAGGAACACTTTGCCCACTAGAAGACTACGTATTAATATCAAGATGGGTTTAAAAATCTGTTAAAAATAAACGAACATAAAAATTATTAGCAACGATGTTGTAAGTAAAATAACAATTGTCTGTATCAACTGCAAGAAACAGGATTCAAACAAAACTGCATTTCTTCTCTCAATGGCTACAATATGTCGAAAATGACAATGTAAGTATTTTTTCAAATTCTTTCTATATTTCTACTGTTTCTGTCTTGAATGTTTTTTATCAAATTCGCCGTGTAATTATTAACCCTTCAACTGTTTCATTTAATTTCGAAAATGTCACTTTCGATTTTATTTTTCAATATTTTCTTGAGATCCTCCAATTTTTTTGTATTCAGAACACATCATTCTTCCATAAGATGCTTTGAAGCATGATACAGCAGTGATCGGTACAGACACCTTAACGCGTTCAAAATCGTTTGAATGAACGGCGGCCGAAGACGACACGCGTTCAGTGGCAATACAGGAAAGGCCGAGAATGTTCAACCACAGGTCAAGATCGCCGGGAGCACTATCGGTTGAAACGAGGGTTAAAATAATCTACTACGAGCCCGAGGAGTGTTCTAATTGAGTCGACGCGGCGTCGTGCCGAACGAGCATGTAAATAGCAACTGAATCGAGTCTAACGTATATCTGCCGGCGCGATAAGACTGTCGCGTCGTAAAAACAACAATAAGGGTGGCGAACGCAATTTCACCGTCAAAACGGTATCTATTCGGCGCGTGTATTTATCGGTTGCGTACGACGTTCGCCTTCATTGTTCTATCCTGCGAGGCTGATTGTCGATGGCCACAGGCCCCGAAGGCTCGGCTTTCGTAAACATAACAACGATTAAGTACACAGTCGCCGATCGTCGTATCGGGGAACAAACGGGAACGGCCGACGGAAAGAACAACGATTCAAGAAAACCACTATTTAGTCGGCCATTCGATAGCGAATCACTCCGAAGAGCATGCGAAAGACATGGAACCCAAAGAGACCACTCGACTCCTCTATGGGAAACACAACCTCGACGCCGTCAGAATCAACGGGCCAAAACAAAACCACTGGGACGCAGGTTTGTGCATTGTTACTGACCGCGAATATGCTGCGCCCGACGTGTCAATAAACTGCCAAATTCTCAAATTCGAATCCAGCCAATCGCGGGTCGTTGTCCGACCATCTCTGCGCATATAGTCCACGCGCAGCGTGTATTTGTTTATGGTTCTAGAACGGGCCAATAGATAGCGGAGAAAAGTCGATCGGAGAAAGATCATCGATTACTCGATCGATCTCGCATCTACAGTCTGTCACAAAAGTCTGCACACGTTCAACCTTTTCTTCTCGCTCAGTTCGTTGTACCATAATGTTTGTATACAAACTAACGTTTATATCGACCGAGGTGAAACTTTTACCGTATCTATTTTGTTTATCAATTGAACTGTCGCGAGATTAGAAGTTGAACAAAGTACCAGAAAGATTACGATTGTTTTTGGTATTGTTTATACTTTCTGGCAGAAGAACATTGAAACGTCGTCATTCGTTCCGAATCTGTACATAAAAGCTTTTTTCATTGGATCGTTTGCTGATTTCAGAATCGATGAACGACGATTTCCGATTCCTCACCGTAGATCCCGCGTGGATGAACGTTCGACTGTTCGTGTTCTGGTTTTTATGGGCCATGTTGATAATAGTGCTCGTTGCATCGGTGCTATCTTACTGTTGTCTCTTGCCCCCGAAGTGCACTAGGCCAGAAGGAATATTTCTTTTGAACACGACAAACATAGTAAGTAGAACTGACAAATGAGAACACGAAGCACCGTAAACTCGAGTATCAAATACGATGTGTGTTTAATTCAATCGCGTTGTTACAGTAAGTGTTCCTGACATCGAGTGTGCGTGGTAAATGCTACGCGATTATACACATACCGTCTCGAATCTTATCACAGGAATCTACACTTCGAAAGTATAGGTGAACGATAACGTATGTTTGTGTGCTATCGGCACGGTAGAAGATAAGCTCCGGATTTCATTCTTGCGTTCACTAATATGCAACGCAAATACGAGAAGCTAAATGGAATAAATTAACACAATGTAAAGATATTATAATGTAAGAAATTATTTTTGTAAACGACTTCATATACATATAGAAATTATGTAAGAACAAATAGTATAGTTTACGGTAGCGAATGTACTGTAATTTGTCTTATAGAAAAATAAATGGAAAACAAGAAAAACTAATTTTGTAGATCGGTGATGATCATTGACCAGCTAGTCGATTTCAAATATTCGCGCGATTCGCGAAATCTGCATTGTCAAACTTGCAGTTTCTGACATCAGGCGTATCCAGTAAACTGCTTAGTTCGATAAATGCGTCTGGCGAAATAACGAACAGTTGAAAATGACACTGCGTCTAAATTATTAGTGAAGTTCGATATTGAAATTACAATCTCTGTGGTAGATACGATCGGTATTTCGCGAGATCGATTATCTCGCAATTTAAGGTTCGTATATCGAATTTATTTTGTACGTTACGTTACAATAAACGCAAAGCCTTTTTGCTCCGTCAAGATTAGGCGTTGTCTCATACATTTGTAACAATTACCATGTTTGCATCGAGTATACTCGCCGTGAAAAATCGAAATTTTCTGTTGAAAACGACGAGTATATTCGTCAAGAAAAGTTAGGAATTTTTCGTTTGATAACAAGTACATTAGTCTTGAACGGATGACAAATCATTGATGACGAATATACTCGTCACGAACTGACGAAATTTTTTTGTCGAATGACTAATATACTCGTCGCAAAGAAAAAGAAATTCGCTTTTACCATTTAAAGGAAAAACAAAACATTCGTAATTTTAACACATTTTAGAATACCAACGAATCGAATATCAATAAATAAAATGTAACAATCCAGAAACGGTAATATCATTCTCTTATCTAAGATCAAATTTTTTATTTTTCATTTTTCTATTCGAAATATTCGATTGTTTAGGACAAGAATTTTTGAAACTTCAAATATATATCTTTGAATAATAAACATGTAAATTAAAGAGAAACAAGTAGACTGTAAACGTAGATAGATGCGCTTGATAGTTGAAGAAATATTTCTCGCTGATGTGTCTGCTCAGTGCATCTGACCCATTCGTCGTTTGAATCGATTCAACCGAAATCAGAGCAATGTCAGTTCTGGACCATTGCACTGCGGAACCCTGTCCGAAACTATCTTCTTTGTTGATCTATCAACATTTTTTAAGCTACAACAACAGCACTAAATGGAAGCCACTATTAATCCAATCAAACATTTTAGTAACTCTATACCGATTTCCATTTTAAATATATTTTCCTGCACAACTAATAATTCTAAACTGATACCCTTGTTCGTACAACACAGATATATATGCGTGCACAAATAAATGTTCAACAATAATTTTCCACAATAATCTACACAATTTTGATAATTAATTAAAGAAACAATCTGAAGTTGTAGTTTATACAAATGCAATCAGTACAATAGGAACAAGTTCTTGCATCATCAATTTTCTTTTCTATTATACATATTCAACCATTACGCATAAGAATTACATGTACTTATTTAAAACTCGCAGTAAAATTATTTATTCGATAACCTAAAAATTATACATTCCAAAGTCAAATGGCAGATGAATATTCATCCTCTAACATACCGGGGGTAACTCGTTGGTTCGCGATTAAAATTTCGATTGCTGTTGAAAGATCAATTAAATGAACTATCAGACTTCCATTTACTACCGTCGATTATTTCGTAATTTTCAAATGTCTATAACTGAATAAGAATTTTTTACTAGATCCATCAACAGTAATTATCAATCGTCAACCAACAACTCACTGTCGATAACGTAATCTAATAATTTCTCTTGGAATTATTATGTAAAAAATGATTTCTAAGCTCCCTTTTGGTGTTGCAGAATTATTGAAAATCCTGCTAGATGAATCGTTAATATTGAAAAATTTGTAATTTTATTTGGGCCCTGGGAGCCACGGAGGCTTTTAGGGACAAGGGTCGGCCCTGATAGCGATCTCGTTCCGTGTGCATGTATTGGTAAAAGTAAACACATGTATAGGTCCAGGACACAAAAGGGGGCCGAGGGAGCCAACCAGCTATCTCACGGAGGGTTAAAACGCGTTCGCTTGGTCATTCTTGTTGCTGGAACGCCGGGGAACGGTGGTACAAGGGGTTCCAGAGAGTCCCGGCTCTTCGTCGTCGAACTTCATCGGAAAAGGTCGTGAAGAATCTTCTTGGTCGCAAAAGAGAAAGGATTTTCTTCTAGCCACCCCGTGTTGCGTGGAACGTGCACCGCTTTTGAATACGTCCTTGGGAAAGCTAGCAATGGAGAGTGGGAGGTTGGATTTAGATAGTGCCGAGTCGAACGGCGTCGCGAAAGATACGGCAGTTGTTGCCACGTACAAGGCGCTTCCGGACGAGGACAAGCGTGAGCCGCCGAAAGAGAATAAAGAGACCACCATGGGCAAGCCGAACAACGAGAACGAGATCAACGATGGGGCCAACGAGAAGATGCTCAAGGAGGATAATAAGGTGTCTACGACCAAAGACACGACCGAGGTGGTAAGACAAAATGAACACGCGATTCATGGCCGACGTACGATCGGACTAATATTCTTGAAAGATAATATTCAAAGAAAATTCTCCAGCATCGCTGCGACACACCCGTTGAAACAGTGTAACTCTAACCGCAACAATTTTTTCATAAAATAAGATATAACGGAGATAATCGGCACGTTTAATTATTTATTGGTTCCATCGTGCGCGCCCACGAACTAATTCACTCCATATAATTCTCAGAAATTTTCTGAACCGTCATCGTCTCGGTTATTTGAATGCATTTTGGAAAAAATCTGGACAATTTTTACAACAACGAGGCCAGATGGAAATATTAAATGATATAAGAATAGTAAAAATAAGTTGAACAACCTGTGTACGAGACCGAATACGGATGATTTCGTGCGGGTTCGGGATTATTTTTAATTCGCTTGTTCTGCCCGGCTACTTGACAGAATTGTTTTTTGTTTCGAGAGACTCTGCTCCCGTTCCACTGATTAACCGGTCGCTCGACAATGCTCGACAACGTGCGATCAATACCATCTCGAATTGCGTCCTAATATTTTCATTACGAATTTTTGTAAGCATGTTGAGATTATGGGACAGAGGAAATATGGTTTGCGGGCAACAGTTTCCTGCTGTTGCATCATCTTTCGAGAAATGGGGCACATTGTAGATCTTTAACTCCGGGAAAAACCTTTGATGCATTGAATGAATAAACTGAAGATTGAAAATATTAGCAATTTATTATTCCGCAAATAATACGAAAGAGATGAAACCTTCATGGCCATGTATTTGTATTGTACTACCATGCTAATTTAATCGCACTGTAATTTAATATAATAATTACAATATGTTAGGTTGTCCCGAAAATACATTTAATTTTTTATTAATGCTCACAATGGAGAAGAATAGTTTTTTAAGGATGCAAATTCTTATTGTAATCTGTTGCTTTTACATACAGGTAAAATTCATTTCTGAAAATGGTGACACCAAGATCGATATTGACACGGTCAAGCAAGTCCTGTCCGGAATGGGCAAAGAAGAGTTGATGAAATTTGCCAACGATCCATTCTGGGTGCGGTTGAGATGGTTTTTGTTCATTACGTTCTGGTTACTGTGGGCTGCAATGTTGTTTGGCGCAATAGCCATTGTGATAATGGCTCCAAAATGTTCGGCGCCCAAGCCGAAAGAATGGTGGGAGAAGAGTCCTATTGTCCAGTTAGATCCTGCTGAGACTAGTTCGCATAACTTGAAAGGAGTGGAAACTCTGTTGGATACCTTGAAAGCGCAAAATATTGATGCGATTTCTCTTGCATCTGTAGTTAAAGGAAGCGCAGAAAGTATGTCCCCTTGTAACGCATCTGTTTTTATGTTTACATAATTGGAAAAGATTAATGCATTATGAGCTTCAAATTACAGCTGGATCGGAAGATTTGATGGACATTAATCCAGACTTGGGAACTGCCAGTGACCTGGAGGCTCTCACAAAAGCTGCTAAACAAAAGAATCAATATATCATTTTGGAATTAGATCCTACGCACACGTCAACTCAACATCCATGGTTTAAGAGCTCTATTGTGAAGGAAGATCCATTTACATCCTACTATATTTGGGCGGATGCAAAGACTACATCAGATGGTAGACGTAATCCACCTAACAACTGGGTTAGTTATCTCTTTGTGTTATAATTTGTAATCAAAAATCGTATGCACTTTTTTAAGAATATATTCGACATTTAGTTGAGCGTATTCGGAGGATCTGCGTGGGAATGGAATGAGCAACGAGGACAGTATTATCTGCATCAGTTTAACAGCAGCCAGCCCGTATTAAATTACAACAATCCAACTGTAGTTACTGAATTTGCTGTATGTACATTCTTTCCTTTATTCGATGTGATACCTCATGTAACAGAAATTAATGTATATTTATTAATTATAGAATGTGTTGAGTCACTGGTTGAAGTTAGGAATCAGTGGTTTCCGATTGGCCAATACTCAGTACTTGACTGTACAACCAGAACTTCACGACGAATTTAGGAGCACCATTCCCACTGAAACAGATACCTATGACTCCTTAGTACATGCATATACTAGAAATCGTCCGGAGAACGCTGCAATCCTTTCGAAGTGGCAAGAACGAGTTTACAATGAAACGGAAAATAAGGGGTCAGTGAGAGTGTTTTAATAACGATCACTCGTTGCACGTGACAGGCACGTTTTCTGATAACTTATAAATTATTGTCATTTGCAGATTGTTCGCCCTTCAAGACGACATCGGCACCGATATCCTACAAGTTTACAACGAGAAGAAAAGACTGATTGATATTCCGCAAAACTCTCAGTTCCTTACAACAGCTAACAGTAGCATAAATTCCACGACTTTGCGTAAAGGTATCTCGCAATGGCTGAATTTCACTTCATGGCCTGCTTGGGATGTAAGTATCAGCAATTAATTATTGAAGATACAAACTTTAGCAAATAGCATCCGACCACATTCAAAAATTGAACCATTTTTTAAAAATATGTTTACCTGTTGATTAGTAAATTAATTTTTCTAACACATAAAAAAAATATCAATTTGGTTGAATTTTACAAAATTATCACAGATAGTACTAATCGAGGTGTTTGATCTGTAATATTGTGTGTACGTTTCAGCTCAATGGTAAAAAGAGCACTTTGAGGCAGAGGATGCCTGCAGACATAGCAGACAGTTTAACGCTAATGACTTTACTTTTACCTGGTACTCCAATCCTCACATTAGACGATACCCTATCCGCGAAGGATGCATTTGCAACTTTATCCAAAGCTCGCGAGAGCGCAACATACCTCAACGGTGACACGATGTTGTGGACTGTTAACAGAACTGTGTTCGTGTACACAAGGTAATATAATACATCTACTCTGCATTCAAAAATTTGTAACTCGTACACTACATTTCCTTTGTAACTTAATAACTACACGTAACACGAATTAAATCCCCGTTGGTAGCATTGAATGCTTTTGAGGGGTGGAAGTGACTAATTGAACTCTGTATCAATTTAAATTTCAATTGCTATGAATCGTTTAAGTTATCGTTTAATACCTGCAGCTCGAGTAACACATATCCCACACGAACGTAGTATACATTTTACTAACTAAATTATTACATGGTTTATTAATACACCTATCCCCCAAATATGTGTTTTGAACAGTGTTTATTTTTTAAAACCGTGTAAATCTGGGGATAGGTGTATTGATATAATTGAAATTATCACTAACAGGATATATTGTGTAATTCACTTAATTTACCTTGTTTCACGCTATCTTCTATACTCCACAGGAGCTGGTGAGTCCTGATTTACTAACATATTGCATGTAATTTATGTTCTGTAGAAATAACTAAATAATAATCTTGGTTTCGATTGATCCAGTATATTAATTTATGTAGTTGCTAGAATCAGCTTTCTTCGTTATTCATTTCCAAAGTACCGAATTAAATATTACAATCATAATTAAACACTTAGGTTGAAGAGCGGCAACCCTGGTTACTTGGTAGCATACCAATCAGCGGAAGAACCAACTGTTGTGGACGTGTCCACGTTGCCACAGGTTTCGAGTGAAGTTAGTGTTGTAGCACACAGTCCTAATTATGTACAGGACGGCGATACAATAAGGTAAATTGCTTTACAGCCTATATATATTAATTTTCAAAAGAACCAAAGACAGTTTTATAAAATAAAACAATTTTCTTTTATTTCAGAACAAAGTTATCCTCTAACAAGGTTCCTATATCCGGGAAGAGCACCGTTGTTTTAACGTTTGTGCCAAAAAATTAAATTCATTGTGACCCAATGCACCATACTATATTTATTAAGCATAATTGTTTGCTTATTATTAGCGGTTAACAGCAGAATTGTCAGCAATTTTTAGAATTAAATTATGTATTCATTTCGCCAATTGCAAGTGTGTAATTAAATCTGAATGTAGCAAGAACTTATGTTGTCACAATTTACGTATCACAACCCGCCTATCCCGTATAATAGTATACATTAAAAAAAAAAACATCTGATCAATTATTAATCATTAAGAAAAATAGGATTTTTTTATTAGCTTATATTAATCAATACAAAATTGATCTAACTTATGAGGGAAGTCCGGCTCAGGATGCTAAAATTAAGGACATTGTTAAAGATCTTTCTGTTAAATCATTAATGATATTTTATCTCATCTTCAAGGGATAAGTGTTAATTTGTTTAATTCAAAAATATTTAATGATATGTATGTACAAACAATCGATGTATCGAAGCTGGCAAACAGAGTTCCTCCTTAAGTTTAGTGTTACAAATTTGTAAACAATTCGAGACAAAAACGAAGTTGATCATATATCATAGTAGGGGACAGAGGAAATATTATTTTTCTAAGGAAAGTATTTGTATGTCGTTAATTTCGTGTAAGTCTTTGCGGATTTGTAAGCCTAACTGTGAGAATATAAAACAGCGCAGGTAAAGGAACTAACGCGAGCATCGCCGGATGTACGCTGATGTCACATTGTGTTGCAACAGCGACGATACCATACGCGTGTAACAGCCAATGACCTAGGATAAATATCACGTTCTTCACATTTGTTATGGAGCTCAACAACAACGACTTCATTGTCTGTAAAAATACGAACACAATAAATGAGACTTACTAATTCTAAATTAAATAAACTATAAATGTCTAAATAGAGTCTAGATTAACCCCTCTGACTTGACATCAGTACACTGTATTGACTCTCAGAAATATTAAAAAATGTATTACAAATCGCATTATTATTATATTGTTCACTTTCTAGAATTTGAAGATAGCCAGGAAAAATATCAAAAAGTCTAAATCATTTAGAGATTATTGTCAGTTCTATGTTATGCATAACGTCGACCAGGTAGAAGAAAAATGATAATTCATCGTTGTCCTCAAAGGGTTAATCTAGACCTTTTAACTATAAATAATGCAAGTCTTACCTGATTTAATTTAAATGCAAAGTGTACCGCATTAGATAATACTGACAACGTTATTGTTATGTACGGAAATGAGTAATCTATAAAGAAATCATGAACATACAGAAAATTCTGTTCTTTATTATAATGCATAATATATTCAACTCACATATTAGGCCACCACCAATTGCATGCAACAATGCTAGAACTGGATAGAAGTATAGGGCAGCATAAATAGAAAATTTTCCATAGACTGGTAAAAATCTCATAGCTATTAATGGCCTTATCAACAACATGATAGCTATTCCTAAGGCATAACAGATGAATACCATAGTGTACCTGAAAATGAAATCATTTATAAATCTGTCCAAAGAGAAGTTATCACATAATTTGACAATTCTTTGTGCACTGACAAGGGATAAACAGCTTCTTGTGTACAATGTAGAGAGTCTTCATAGTTCGGACTAGGATTGTGGAACAATGTGTACCAATCTGAAAGTTTGGTCGTTCTACAAGATGTAATCTTGAAGGTACCTATGGGTTCTGACAGTTGCACTGTAATGATAGAAGCAGCGACAACCTCGAATAATGCGGACAGATGCAACACGATCACTTCCTTGGGTATATTGTGCCGCGAAGATGTACTATCGATACAGAACCAATGTAACACTAATGGCAATAACGCCATAAACCCAAGGTACAGCCAATCATAGAATATAGGCTCGTCATTGCATGGAACACAGACCGAAGATGCATTTACCCTGAATCCTTTAGGGCACGCACCGCAATCTGTCCAGTTTCCATCGGGCAATAGTTCTCTTCCACAATACAATCCAGGGCATGCATTCAACACACTCGCTTTTGGTACTGAACACATGGAGACTTATAAACAGCGAAATGTTTATAAATATCTTGACTGTTACACTTGTCTCTCAACTTCTACTACTGGGTACACACATTTCAAATGTCAATAGATATAGTTTGAGGTTAGACTCGAAGAATAATAAACAGAGTAGCTTGACATGATCTCGTAAACGTTTACATTATAAATTCTTCTATATTTTGTCGTACAGATTACAGTTTACGGGAACGTTTTATTTTCAAAGTTTTGCAGAATGTTTTAATAAACGGGTTGTAAATTGTAATGAACGGTGCAACGTCATCTTACGATTGGATGCACGAATAATAGATAAATCGTAGATCGGTGAAATATCTAGTGTTCCGTTAATTATTATTTGTTCTTAATCACGCTGTAAACTATGTAATAGTAACAAAATTGAAAGAGAAGGAAACGTGTATTACACGAAATTGTAATTACAATTGACGGTACATTACTGTTGGTGGATTAATATTTTTGCTTTTATGTAATCACATTTCACGCAATTTTTATATTTTAAAAGTATGTTGAAAGTTTTCAGGATAAAAAATACGTTCGTTTGACATTGACTTTAAAAATTTGTTTTATCCAGTTTTCAAGACTGGACATTGCATAAACATCCGGAATCTAGTTATTCGATACTTATATGTTGGACTTATGGAAGCGGATTCATTGACTGTCATCCAAAACACCCTAAATTGGCCTAAATATATAATCACAGCCTACAGTATATCGGAATACTTTGAGGCTCGTTCATAAAGGGAAAATTATTGTTATTTATTCTTTGTGTGTGCCTTTCGGCAGCGAATGGCTTCAAAATAAATTTTCGTTTACATTATAACAATATACTACATTCATTAAAAATATCGTTTATATTATAAAAAATGTGGAAAAACAAAATTATTATAATATTATGGACGAGTTGTGATAAAAATGGCTACTTATAATTTAAAACTATAAAAAGAGTAAACAAATTAAAAAACATCGATATACATTACTTTCGACCTACTAAAATCGTTACAAAAATTTCCATGTGCCTCCTATGTTTTGCCGGCAATCTAATAATAACAGTTTAATTTTTAATGAAAATACCGTTAGGAGAGCAAAGGACAATTGTAGAATAAATTATAGTGGAAGGGTTTATATAGTATGTATTGCCGCAATTACTTGCAGATTTAAATATAAAACGTTTCGATAACGTTATCGATAATCGCATTTCTAGTATACTCGCACGTTCGTACGCGCCTCGATATAAAGGAACAGAGGGAAAGATCGATAGGATCTCGATAGTATCGAGACGGGTCGAGGGTTCTAGTGAAAAAAGCGACGGCGCAAGATGGCGGCCGGGTTAAAGATTCGTAAAGTGGCGCGCCCTGGACGGTTCGTGCAATCTCGTGTTCGATCGGCAATCTCCGGCCGAGGATTGCCGAGCGCACATTACTATTTTCAGGCACACAAGGCACCTCTTGACGGGTTTTCAATAAGTGAAGAGGGCGACGGTGCGAGGGACCTGGTTTTTTTCCTTTTTCCATTGAAATCCTCGGTGCGGTGGATGCTGAAATTGTAGTGGGCCGTGGGTGCGCACGCGATAAAAAACCGTACGATGCTCTCGGGGATACGGCGGCGAGTTGACGCGTAACAGTCTGTCGGTCGGTTCCGGCAAAAATGAAAGAAGCTCGTCGGTCCGAGCAGCTGATGGCGGCCGAGTGCTGTTCGAGCCTCTGTGTCGTCCCCCATCACGGCGTTTAAGTGAGTGTGTGCGTTCGGCTGCGCGTACGGAGTGCGGCTACCGCGTGCGCTACAAGAAAAAGATAATCCTGTGGAAAGATAGATTTTACGCGGCGAGAGGACCGCCTCCTAGACGGGTCTACCGAGCTATTTCGTAACGGTGCTTCTTCTCTCGCGCGGCTCCTCTGAACCCGACACGCAGGCAGGCAGGCAAGAAGGCAGGGAGACAAGCAAGCGAGCGAGCGAGCGAGCGAGCGAGCAAGCAGTAAAGCAGGCAGCAGGCACGACACGGTAAGCCTGCTCTACACACAAGCCGTTTTCTACTCTACGCCGCCCGTGAATCGAAAATACCGTAAAAAAAGTCCGAGGAACCGAGGCGGGTACGACGTATCATCACCGGTCTCGGTTTCAGGTGACGCGTATAATCCACCGTACGAACCATCAAGGAGAGACACGGTGACGGTGTACACCGCTTCTCTGTGCTCTACACGGTGTAGGTGGGAGCATTCGACGTACGACGACGGGGCGTGCGTTCGCGTGTGACAACGCCTAACAAGCGATCGCGCCCCTTTGCTCGCTGGCCCGATACACAACGACGTGTGCCGGCCGATTACCCGTACGAATATTTTCGTTCTTGGACTCATCGTGACACTCGATGGATCTCGTCGATTGAGCAAGTCACCGAACCCCCCTCGACACGACTAACACGACACGTTGTCCCCGTTGTTACACACGGATAAATATCCTCCTCGTGCTATGCACGCACGACCATTAAGTCTCACCCCTCTCTGGCCCAGGAACATCTGAACAGTAGGTTACCGTGTCCAGGGATACCACACACTACACCGAACCCCTTGGTTCATGAAAACAAAAAATACCTCGTGCAGTACCGATTTGTCCTCATTGTGACTGTAGTGAGTTCATCCTCTTCTACGCGGAATGCGGCTTCCTCGGAGTGGATGCAATCCTCTTTAGTCGCGTCCAGCGCCGGTAAAGGCCAGCAGAGGCTCGAACGTATATCCAGCGTTCAACCTCCATCCGGCTCTCACGGTGCCTCTGCCAACGCCAACATGGCGACTGTCAACCTTGTGGATATGATAGATCCCTTCAACATGAAATGTCACAAGAAGAAGTCCAAGAAGTCCCAGGGGTCATCCCGTTACCGTAACTCCCAGGACGTTGAACTACAGCAGTTACCGCTGCTCAAAGGTTAGTCACCATCAACATGTTATCGTTTCGCCTGTGGTTCGCCTCCACGATACCATGGAACAGTAATAGTTAATGCGGATACAGCAATGCGCTTAATATCGCTACAATGTCACGAAGGAATTCTTTGCATCTCTATTGCTGTATACGCGTTGCACGAACTACATGGGAACGAAGACTCCGTTTTCATAGCGTTGCTCTTATTTCATCGTATAGACTACTATGGTTAAAGATAAACAGCATTTTACTAAAGTGCACGCATCCTTGAACCTCTATGACAATTGGCAATGCATCTGCTGTTCTAATATTAAGTAATTACGATATATAGATATAGCAGAATTACGTCTCGACGGTAGACAATGTCACCATCCAACGATGTTATTGATTTCAATACGTACATTCTTTAAGATTCATTTCACTCTGATTTTTTTCAATACAGTTGCAACTGTTTCGAGTAATTGCATCATTAAGCAATCGTGTAATCAGATAATAACAAGGACTATTTACTCCAACAACTGCAGAAAATGGTTTTATAATTTCTGATTGGAGTTGTTCCGTAGGATCTGCTTCGAGACAAGTTTAAAAAGTGTGTCGGGTTCCTGAAGTTTTAATAGTAATCTTCATTACGTAATATCGAGCGATACGCGTAGATAATATTGATCTGATATTGTTGTAGCCGATACATTAGATTACTCGGTACGGGTATGCCCGAAATCGCCGAAGCTAACCTCAAAATTTTCGAGGCAATGGTATACCCCGTCCATACTGAAACCGAAAGTTTGTTTCGTGTTTCTGTTTGGACGATGTAATAGAAAATAAATACGAGTAGAAAGCTCGATTCATTCGGCATTTTAAGCGGTAACTTTCCGCTTTGTGAGCATCGTTCGGTGTACGTTCGTATTGACGTACGTTCTGAAAATCGATGCGGAGTAGTAAAGCAGAGGTCAGTTCGCGTTACTCGACCGATTTTCCTTCGATAGAAATTTTTGAACGGATCCCGACGATTTTCATATCGTCGTTCGAATACCGTAGAAAAATTCAATTTCACTCGCAGGAATCGCTCTAAGTATATCGCGTCTCTGAAAATTTGCATTCGTGAAACATTGTCGTTCGGTGCATGGCAACATCGCATAATTCGCGAAGACAGAAAATCTACATTTCGTCGCTTGCAAATTTCCGTCGCGCCATGTGCGAGTCACCTTACGTCACGTATTTTTATCGCTCGCCTCGGGGATTCTGTTTGTCAATTCTGTAAACCCTGCACGATGACGGGACACCGTTCGGTTAGCTACAAAATCAGATTAGCTGCGAATTCTGATTCTGCTCTTGTTGATTAGGCCGTTCCCCTGCTGCTCGTCCTTCGGATCGCTCTTACATAACCTGTACAAGCTTATTAGCTTTTACAGTTGGACGTCACGTACGGCATAGACTGTTGATCTACAAAAACGACTCGGCTGCACATGCTGTCGGGACCGCGATTTCGAAACGGAAAAATTACACTGTCGTCTGCGAATGCTACAGCTGCAATTAGATACTTAAAAACGTTTCGGAGCGGTTTATTCCACAACTGCTATCCAGAAATTAGATCAAAGAACGTTAGTAATAATAATAATAAGCTTTATTTATTCAGCCTCGTGGCTCGAAATCGGACTTGGTTTTACAATACGTGAATCTAACTTAACCCAGGCATTCAACATATATACTCGTCTCCATTCACTCCTTCTTTCTTCCCGTTTCTCTAGACAGCGGATTTTCTGCATTTATGACATTTGAAACAGCAAAAGCATTAGAACAATTTAAAAATATTATTTCCAGCCTATTAAACACATTAAGAATGAAAATAAATTTCCATTACACCCGAGTTTGTTGCAATTTAGACAGAAAATTTTTATTTTCCATAAAGATCCGCTGTCTACCTCATCTAATTTATCTCTTGCACATTTTAGTATTCTATTAAGAGCATCGGTAATATAGCGAATAAATTTTATATTTATCTTTTTGGTGGAAAGTGTAATCTGCTGACGATTGAAGTACAAAGAAGTACAAACTTTTTATCGTGAATATCAATTGGTTTTTTTTTTCTAAAAAATATATTGTTGAAAGTGAACGTTGCAATCATCGTTACTATGAAGAAAATGGTGCGGTGAAGGGGTTTGGAGAGACAAGACAATTGTTGCGGAGTCGGACGTCTGTGTATAAACACACATGATCAAAAGTGACCCGGCATTGGCTGAGCGTGGGTTAATTCAACAGCGTAACCTCGGTTAGCTTCGTCATCTAGGAGGCAACCCGTAGGGAAGCCGCACTATTTTCGCGCGAGAGGGTATACTTGAAAACAGTATACAGTGACCCATAAACTTGCGGTGCGTTCCAACGAGCAACGGTTATGCGAAATATACAGGCATCCACCTTGCAGTAGGCAGTGTCGTTCACCTCTGCCAATAAAACAGCAGTAGTCCTTAGTCTCTCTCTCTCTCTCTCTCGATCGTTCGCTCGCTTACTGTCTCTCCCCCGACTCTCTCTCTCTCTCTTCCTCTCTCTCCTTCTTCCCTCGCACTTGTTTCCTGTCTCTTCGCTTCTACGTTCAGTCTCTCGGACGTCTCTTTCTCGTACGCCGTTACGTACATAACCTATACGCACGTGTTTTCATCGAGAGTGTCGCGTACGCGTTTCAACTATCGACATGCCACGCGTTTCGCCAGCCGGGTTAAATATCACGTTAATTCGTTTACTCGTTGATTTCTTCATCGGAAACGTTTTTGTAAACATAGGCGAACAGGGTATGCGAGTGATATACAGGAACGACATTTTCGTTTGTTTTATTACAAAGTGAGATTAAATCGGTGTTTTCCTTTAACAAATATCTACGTCAACGACAGATAATAGCTTGGTACAGAACGGTTAGTAACCAGTGTTTGGTCTACAAGGTTGAATGAACAAGTCGAATTCATTCCCAAGAACAATTGCCGATTATTCGAGGAAGGGACGTTCGAGACATTTAAATTGCCCGCGCTGGAAACGTCGAGAAACTTGACAGTTCGTTTCTACGATTCGCTGGTATTTGATCTGGAGGATCGAACGAAGAAATTGATTTTCGTTGCCAAGAACAATTTTCGGATATTTGAAATTTCAAACTCCCCGCATTGAAATGTCAAGAAACTGAACAGTTCGTTTCTGTAGTTCGCTAGCATTCGATTCGAAAAGTGAAGAAATCGAATTCATTCGCAACATTCATGACATTCATATTTCCTGCGTCGATACGAAATGTCGAGAAACTTAATTGGTGAAATTTTATGAATTTATTTATATTACCGAACGTACACAAGAAATATCTCGTAATCAAGAGTCAGTCAAGTTTCGAGCAGTCGAATAAATAGAACGTCCATAAACTATGTATTTATAAAATGTATTTATAAAAGATTTAGTAGAGTATCATTTATGATGTCTGGCTTCATTGACGCGCGTCCAAAATAAACTGAAATGCAGAAAATAAACAAGAGGTTATAAAACCGACATGGAAGCCAAAGTGAGAAACACGTAGGGCAAATGAATCTATTATTGCGGTATTTTTTTCACCAATGAGATAAAAATACGTAAAAATAAATATTTTGATCTCAATAAATTAGCACAATTAAATTTACAATGTTTTATTAGGTTTTGAGGGCCACCAAACTTTTTTTTGTATTCTTCTATAAAATGCTTACGTTTTACGGGAATAATATTAAAATAAAGTACGATCGATGCATGGTACCGCGGTACTCGGTACAGTTACCCTACTTGGAAATCGGGATAAACGTACTGCATAACCATTTCGAGCAAGACTTTTACGTAATCGTTTCCGAACGGTTTCGGGTCGGTTTTGATCAGCGGTTCCCGGTCGGCAAATTCTCGTACGCGGTCATTGTTCTTTTTCCCTTTTTATTAATTCAAAATTATACGTGTCGTGGCAGAAGTTGTGCGCTACGTGGTGGGTCGTAATGCCACCGGGTAGCGTAGGGTCGCTCACGTAGGTAAGCCGCGGTCTCATGCGGGATTTATGCGCTGCATAGAGTCTGCGGCACAAGACCATGGCAGGGAAATGTGTTTCGGACCGGTTAGGTACTCGGGGGAGACTGGGTACAGGCGATTGCGGTGCTTGAGAGGATTTTCAGAAAGATGGCATCCAGCCGGGGCAGTAGTCGCTGAACATTCCGCCGCGGACGTATACCTAGAACTGCTACCGACTACCCGGAGCCGTTTACAGTGACGTTCCGAACCGTTTCGTACTGATTCGAATTTTAAATCCTTCCTTTCTCCCCGGCTCGCTCCATCGGGACGAGATGGCGCGGCGGGACCCACGTGATCACTTTACTCGGTGAATTCTTTTCAATGTTTTTGGAACTCTAAAAGCGCTATAAAATTATTAATTGAGCAACGTATCGATCATGAGCATTTCGGAACGTAAGACGAATGAAATTCACAGAAGGCACATTTTGCTACGACCAATATAGATGGGACGTAGGGCACGTACTGTACAAATTATTTGTTGTATTTAAGAAAAAAATGTTCCGCAGGTTATAGCAACTTTTTTACCATCCGGAACGGTAACGGTTATGGTTCTTCGCTATTTTTTAATAATTATCTAGATGCTGCTCCAAGTCGATAAAACTTGGTCAACGGGATAAAAAAAATTGCTTGTTTTTTTCACGCTTACGTTTATAAAACTTTGAATGATGGGCAAGTGAGGTCTCCCTGATGAGAATGAGACCAGACGCACCATTATTCGAACAATTTTAAATTAAAATTCTAACACGAGCGCCGGCGGTTCAATGAATGAAACATATACATATGTATTACTAGAGCTGAAAGTAGTTCGAATAACGTCACGTTTGGTCTCATTTTCGTCAGTGAGGCCTCATTACCGCCCATGGTGAAAGTTTAATGAATATCAAATAACGCGCTTTTTGTGTTGCCAGTGTTTGCGTTAGTCAAGAATTACGGGAACATATCGCATGAACAGTTTCAAATCTGTCGCAGCACCGCTGGTTCTTTTAAATCGACTAATATCGCAAAACATCCTTTAATTTTTTTATTGAAATTTTAACGATTGTCGAATTAAAATATTTTTAGAATAGGTTGGCTGTTGCCCTCCCTCAGTACGCACCAAGTGATACTGCGCATCTCGGTTTTTTCGTGATTGGTTAAGGACGGATTTAGGTGGGGGAATGTAGCGTTTTTTCATTGGACACGGCCCTTTCGCCCAAAAATATTTTTGTTAAATTATTGTTTCCGATTTACAGTAGAGGAATCTTTCTTCACCGTTCCATTTGCACGAAAGATCGCAATGATTCGTTCGGATAACGATTCGCCTCGCTGACCGGTCTTAGAGGATCGGCTCCCGTGCGTCCTACGAATAAGACTTATTTAGAAACACGTAGGTGTGCAACCGGCATCTGCCTACGTTCCAGCAACCAGCAGCCTAAGTTCTGAAGTTGAGCTGCATCCTCGATCGAAACTCGTCTAAATTGAATCGGATTCGTCCAGCGGAAAGCCGACTTTCCCCGTTGAAAGCTTCCTCTCTGATCGTTGCTGCGAGACGGGAGCTGAGAACCAAACTCATGATCGTTTACAGGATGTTTCGTTGTTTCGAGAGAGAAAGTCGTATACTGTACTAGAAACCTGTTTTCAATCCTGATAGAAACCTGATTGATAACCCTTCGAAGCTTCAAAATCTACAATATTAGATTCCTTTAAATAATTATGTGCGCGGGGCTTTTCCTCTTCGTGATATTCTAATTGGTGTTGAGACGAATCCAACGCCTACTATACTGTAACCTTAAACCTTGAAACAACGCTAAAATAATCTTGGACGCAAAAAATCGAGCCCATTGTGCGTTGATCAGAGATTCGAGCGGCTTGGCTTGATAGTTCTCGTTGTCGATAGCAATTGTTCAACTGACCAATTCAAATCTTTTTGGCTGGCGATTACCGATCCGGAATGTGAACGTGGTACGCTTTAACTGTGAACCACGATACTAAACTGTATCAGTGTCTTCCTTTTCCTGAGGATGGACATGATAACAGAATTTTTTCCAAGAAGCTTCAGAAGCTTGCCAAGATCCACCAGTTTTATATTGACGACTAAACCCTTGGATGACGGGTCTTTTCCACAATTATACAATCGACAGTATTCAGGACCATTCACATTTATTATTATTATTTACAGATCTTTTTTTAAACATACCTGTGAAGGTACTTCTTTTAGATACGTTGGTTCAGTCAGGAAGACTTGTTTCAGTTTTTTTTTATAGTTAGTGCAATTTTTTAATAGACTTCTTTATTCGAGCACGTATCTACGTCATCGATTCTCGGAACACGAAGTGGCCCGGCCTGGACCGCACGGTCTCTGTTTACTAGGGTGAACCTTATTTTTTGACCAAACAATTTTTTTAATCTCACGCCCCAGAATTGTCGAGAAAATGATCTGAAACAAATTTGAAAATTGAATATTTGAAAATTGAATATTTGAAAATTGAATATTTGAAAATTGTATATTTGAAAATTCAAAATTTGAAAATTGAATATTCGAAAATTCAAAATTTGACATTGTATATTTGAAAATTGAATATTTGAAAATTTGAATATTTGAAATTCAAAATTCGAAATTTGAAAACTTAAAATTTGAAAATTAAATATTTGAATATTTGAAATTCAAAACTTGAAATTTGAAAACTTAAAATTTGAAAATTAAATATTTGAATATTTGAAATTTGATAATTAAAAATTTGAAAATTTGATATTTGAAAATTTGAAACTTTATTTGTGGCAAACTGACACTAAACACAATATAATTTCAGCTGTATTTAATGGTAATTCTGGCATGGGCCACTCGTGTTCCGAGAATCGATGACGTAGAATCAGTTCTCCCCACCCAGCCGGCCAGCGCGAGTTCTGTCCGCACGGGCAACCGGAGCACGATAGTGGGGCTAGCCGATTCTATTCGTAGAAATCTACGTCATCGATTCGCGGAACACGAGTGCCCCAGGCCTGCTTTAACCCACGGTACGGAGTATGTTTTCGGCCGCGCGGTTCGTGTTTACATGTGCTGTCCTTTTCTACGTCCGGCACTGTTTCTTTGTAGTTTTGGCGCTGTCGTTGCAGTCACAAGAAAATAGTTTCCCTCTACGATCTCTGTCCCTGCTTAGACCAGGCGATGGGAGCTAGATCGCGACTTTACTGTAATAGTGGAATTTTATCCAACAATTTATCGTAGATATAAAAATATTACTTTTGGCCAGGATTTCGATGAAACTTGCCGCTATGCGTTGCCCTCGCACACAGGGCAGAAGTGGTGTTCGCAATTTCATTGTATGTCCATGTGTGTGTGTGCTGTGCGTGTCATATCGCAGTCGTCACACCACATAATCGCGATAATCGTTCCGCGGACAGATAAGAAGCCTCGGATTTATCGCCGCGCGGGAAACGTCTCGACCACGCGATGCTCAAACGGAACTTGCGTTTCGCACGGCTCTCCGTTGGCCAACAACGCTTCCTTTTATGCGATTTTACCGATACCCGATCCCCCGCATTCACTTTCTTTTCTAGAACCCTTTCTCATCGAAAAAACCAGCGAAAAGTAATGTACTCATTATCGATTCTTTCTTTGTTATATTTAACACTTTGTTTGCAAAATTGCAAACCCTAAAAGAATCAACAGAATTCATTGTATAATAATTTAGTCAGTGAAATCAGAAGTGGAACGATTAAGAAGATTTTAATAAGGTTAATAAGATTTAATTTTCTCTAATACATGACAATATGTACAATATTCTTTAACATATTGCAATTTCTGTGATAAATTAAGTTATTCGGAAAGAATGAATTGATATTGCAATGAGATATAATTATTATTTTAAAAGTGGCACGATATTGCTCTAGCAAAAAGATTGAAAACAAAGAAGCGTGCAAAGATTGATTTTATTGGATAGCATACGATAATTTTTTATTTATGGTATATTTAGATTTGCGTATCATTATATCCTTATTTGAATTTATGTTGCATAAATTGTTTTGTGGTGACGAGACGAAAGCTAACGATGCGAACACTTGCAGAGTTCGGGTTGCGAATGGTAAACGGCGCGACCGGTATAGTGAACGTGTAGATTAATTATATCGGGCCCTTTGCGGAGCTGATTCGCCTAATTTTAAGCAGCGAGTACGAATGGATTCGTGATGCGGCACGCGTGTGCCCTCGAGCGATGAGGAGTCGCCACCGCCGAGCGTTTTTCCACTTGTCGCGCACGAAATTAGACTAATTTCGTACACTTCCGGTTTCCTGTAGGGTTCTCACGCGGCCTCCTCCTGCCCTGTGTGGATTCAGCTTAAGAGATTCCTTTCTTCACCGAGAAAATGTTCTTGGGAACTCACGAGTCGTAGATACGAAGACAATGCTGTCGATAACGTACTTAATTCCTTCAATCTTTATGTCGAGTATAGATACTGATCGAAAAACGTGTCCAAGATAGTTTTCTATTTTAAACTGATTAGGATTTTTAAGACAAGAAATTAATGTCTACGTAGCTCCTGTATCTCGCGATTAATGAAAAATTTTATTTTGCATGAGAATCCGCAGGACAATTATTATCAAAGACGTAAACGTGCTTCGGTGAAATCTCATTAGATTAATCCAGTTCTGCGCAGATTACAGGAACAGTGGATAATTGAAGCTTCAGTAAGCGCGTTTTCCTAATAAAATCAATTCAGCCAGTTTCCACCTCTCTTCTAACGTTGTCGAATACAGTATCGTTTTATTGTCACAAAATAAATGCCACTGCGACTTAAAAGACTGTATACGGGCGTGTCCCTTGATCCCCTCGAACATCTCTGAAATTATTGATGATACCGAAAAATGTTTCGAACAAAAGTTCAATGGTATCGACGTAATTTCACGTTAATAGTCTTTTGTAGATCGTGGCGTAGAGGACATGTGAAGGTCAATTTTATTTATTTACACAGCATAACTTTGTCCGGAGAAGTTTTTTCATACAAATAAGTAGATATTGATGACTTAGCCGAAATACTCGGTGTATCGTTTAAAAAAATATATTTTTGTTTCATATGAGAGTGTAATGCATCATTTCGTATCGATAGGATTTCGATAGTTCTCGATGCAGGGTGTCGACGGAGCATCGTCATCTTCGACGATTCTGCCATTACTCTGGCCACAGGCCGGCTTCCGGTCGCGCGGCTCAAGGCTGTGACACGCGTAGGCGAAAGAAAATGCAACTCGCGGATGCATTAACATTATTACGCGAGAAGCGGAACAAACTGCGAGCAGAGCAGCCGGGCTTCGGGAATACTATGTATATATGTATAGGGACACACCGTAGCATACATTAGCGAACGGCGCCGTGCCGATATCGTAACGCATCGCGAGTAAATATTTTCACCTGCCTGTTCCGCTACCTGCTGATATTTATTGTCTGTCGTCTTCGTTGCGCAATAATTGAACGGAAATATTGCTGTTATGTAATTCGCACAATGTTGCGCAAGGGCTGCCACGCCGGTGCGGCTATTTTCAAAGGGATAAACAATTACCGTCTGCAATCAGCTAATAATTCGTTTAAATGAACATTGCGCTCGTTGACTTTCGCGCCGAGGCGAACCTTCGGAGAGCATGTTATTTTTCAAAAGCTACTTCAACAAAAGAACTTCGTCTAATTGTTTCGATCGACGTGTAATCAGCGATGTTTCGTTTTATTAACTTGGATAACTTTACAGTTGTGAACTTTGACGAACAGATAATGAAAAACCAGGAAAACTGGTTTCGAAGGAAAGACTAATTTCGTAAAAAAAAAATAAAAATTGGGGATAGTCGCAATCATTTGCTTCGCTTGCATTAGTGTGAGTCCGGTCGAGCGTGTTTACCGCTTGACTGGGTTGCAAGGGGGTGGGGATAAAATTTTGACAGTTGCGGTAGAAACCTTTGCGACAGTTACGGAGTAGATACAGTATTGGTCCATTCCCCCAAAAAGATTTAGAGCGACTATTTTATCTCATGATCCATTAGTCGAACAGACCACGAATTAAACCTACCGGGTGTTAATCCTTTCAGTATGCGGATTTCAAAATCGAAAGGCAAGTTCATAGTGAAAGCACTTCCGTTTTCAGAGTCGTACACGTGCGTTTGTTACCAACTTGTTTCTCGGCTTGCCGTCTCAATTAATAGCGTGAGAAAGCCATGAAACAAAACAGCGCCTGGTTAGCGAGCAAATAGTATCGTCCGATTAATATCAATGTTATACTTTTAAATGAACGTTTCCGGTCTGGATACGTCACCAGCTTGCATCCTTGCGATATCCTAGTACATACACATTTCGAGTGTGGCATATTAGTGCGCAAACACATAAACGGTTTAATTCATGTATGCACGAACAGTATTGAGATCTTGTTTCACTTCATTTTGAAAAGTATCTTTCTCGTACTGAATTTCTCTTTAGAAAAATAATTTTCATTCGGATGGCAAAAATATTTGGCCGGTCCCGTTCTCCGATTACATTGTGTTTAACAATATAGCGATAATAAGTATACGAATATTTATTTACATACTGATTTCTAGAATCTCCTCGAAAAAAATTTGCAATTACACGGTTATGAGGTAGCATCGCGAAATCGAGAAATTCTCAGTGTCTGTTGAGCGAACTAACGAGTGCCAGCGAAATAAGCATAAAATAAACGCTGCGCACAATGAGCACGAGAACGAATAGCAAAGAGACATTAATTAGCGAATGAATGAGGTGAAATAACGAAGACCATGAACAGCGCTTCGAACGACTATCGTCGGTGGCGACGAAGGGGGTTGAAATCTGGATCACGAACGAGAGGGAGAGAGAGAGTAGAGGGAGACGCCTCTCTCGTGTCACGTGTTTACGTACCGCGCTCGACCGTGGACAAAAGTCAACAAGGAAGCGCGGTTGTCGGCGTGGGGTGCGTGATCATTTTTGTTCGGATCAGCGCGCCTTTGCCGAAGAACCCGGTGGTGGAGCCGAGCGTAAGTACGCGCCTCTGTGGTTCGCCTAATTGACGGCGCCATTGATCGTCACGGTCACTGTCAAGATCATCGCGGTGCAGAAAGGATGATAGCGCAGTTTTCCGGGGCGACGACGAGAGCGAGCGAACAGAGTCGTCGTCGTCGGTGTCGGCGCGGGTCGATCGTTAGGCCGCGTTCGCACTCTGCGACTAACGTATATCGCTCGACTACATCAGCCCTGTTTTTATCCATTCGTTGTTTATAATTTTAATCCATTTAATTCATTATGATTTCCGAGATGTTCTACAGGGCAATCAATCTACGTGCATTCTTGTTATTACATTGAATATTCATTGAAAAATCTAACCTCTAAAGCTAGATTTACACTGAATTAGTTAGTTCTTGTGTGTAGTGGCTTGATTGGGCGTGGCTTAGTTGCTCTTCGGTTGGACAGAGCCAGAGCAACATGCTTCTTCATAAACAAAATCTGGATTGCGAGGTTAGATTCGCATTAAATTGAATTGTTGATGCGCTCAATGACGCGAGTGGGCGTGGCTTGATTGCCCTTCAGCCAGAGTGTTATCTTCAAATTCTTTAAAAATCAGTTGTTTTCGATATCGTTACACGAGAAGTCCCGACCAGAAAAAATCGGAAGTCGAAAAATAAGGACCAGCCTACTGTATGTGTTGCGCGTTCTCCCAGATGGTGTTTTGCCCTCCGCCCCTTCCGATTTAGCCGCGTGCTCCGGAGCAACCCCGGTTGTTCTCGTTCATAAACGCAGAGAGATAGCGCGCGGCGAACAGTGAAAGATACAGCGATGCGACTATTGTTCGCGCGGCTCTCGCGTTTCTCATTAGAACGGAACACGGGGGAAACGCGTGCACGCGCTGGGACGTCGGAACTCGACGATGCGAAAACCGCTCGACGTCTCGAAATGATCGATCTTCCGATAGCTTGCTTTCGCGGGTCCGCGATATATCCAGCAAAAACGCCCACGTACGAACGCGAACTATTTTTACCGGCACCTCCACGCGTTCGCATACCTGTTAAATTCCGATACCGTGGAAAAATTACGATTTTTATTGTTCCCCCATGTTCGAGTAATTTGTATAACGGGCAAATTCATTTGTTTAAAAACCTTCTTCGGCCCCTTGCGGTCAGAAGGAATTTTTTTTTTCTTGCTTAACGATCCGCAGTCTACTTATCAATGATCTTATGTTGATTCTCTCTGACGTCCGCTAGTTAATTAATTGCACAGACTATTATTAGTACAAGTTTTTCCGTTCATAACCTGTTACGATTTCCTCTTCAAGAGTTCGAACTTCGGTGAGTGGTTTTGCCTCTTAAACTTGAGATACCGCGGTTCAAAAAATACCTACCTAATATTTTTGGCCAGAGTCCAAGCCTGTAAAGTTTCGTCCAAATTGGAGCGGAACTGTTCATGGTCCTTCCTTATTTGTAGTCTTTGTGGAAAATCGGAATTTCTCGAACAAATTTACAGCACGCGATGCTCGATTTGTTTATTCAAACTGCAGCTTCTTTCGATTGCTTCGAGCAATTCCGATCTCGTATAAATTCTCATTTTTCTCCTTATGAACACCAGTAGGGAGTTATCAACGAAGAACGCGGACCAATGACAGCGCGGCTACCGCTGAGTGAAACGTCGGCATTGGCCGAGCCGGTATCTGTCCACTGTAGCCGCGCCCTGATTGGTCCGTGTTTTACCGTTAATAACTCCTGAACAAAGCCGCGGAGAACATTTCTGTAAAGGAGAAAGTTACTTCAAATAATCTCAGGAATTACCCCTTTCAAGGAAATACAAAATGTTTGGGACAGTCGGTATATTATTACTAGGATTTTTGTGGATTTATAAAGAAATTGGCCAGGGTGAAATATAAAACAATAACAGATTATATTAATTTAAGGATATTGTTATTTACATAATAAATTTGTATTTAGAATATTCTTAATTCAGAATATTTTTATTTTCTATTCGAATCATTAAAAAAATCTGAAGATTACAAAATATCAAAAAAAAAAGAAAAACAATCGGTTTCTGCCTACACACAACTTAGTACAGAATACAGATTCCGTGTTTGTCGCAGCGTTCGCAAGACGTCTGAGATTTTTTCGGAAATTTTCGGACGCGTCTAGACTTCGGCGAACGACTATGCGTACAAACAGAAAAAAACCCTGAAGAACGTGGCGCGATAAGGGCCCGAAGGTCGCGTTATCGTGTCCGGGTAAGGATGGGGGAAGGGCGATAACTTCTGGAGGTAGAGCGAGAACGGAGTCTTTCACGTTTCCCAGGGACCGTTTTGAATTTCCATCATCCGTCCCCCGTAAAAGCGCCGCTTTGAACGCCGTGAATTATTTCATCGCGCCAAGACGCGCGGCCACGGGGGCATTCTCGCCTCGATTCTTTCGGCCACCGGTGGTAGAGAACGAGAGAACGAGGAATGCGAAAATCGAGCCCAATTAGCGAAACACCGAGTGCCGCGACGCCATTCGCTTCGGTCCTATTCACGAGCGTTTTCTGTCGATGCATCTCTCGTCGTGAATGCTCTCTCTCTCTCTCTCTCTCCCTCTCTGTTTCTTTCTTCCTCTTTGTCTGTTATTAGCGGAGCATCTCGCTGAATGGCTGGCGTGTCAATGTCAATGGCAGAATCGTCGAACGCGTTTGTTTACTATCGAAAACCGCTCGGAGAGCTGGCCATTAACATAATTATCCGCGGAGCCTTGGACTAGGTGCGCTCATCGACAAAGATGACGCACATGATGTACTCGACGGCCGTCAAATGTCGTCTAACGTCCGCATAGTAGAACGTCTGCAAAACTCGATTTGGTTTCGAGAGATTTCGGTACGGAAAAATGCTGCACTGTTGCGCTCGCTACAGGAACCGCAGATTTTATGGACAATAGGAATTTAGCAATTTAGAACTTTTATTAGATGTATTGTTTCGTATGTATCAATCCCTTCTGCTTCAATACAAAGTCTACTAAATATTTCTGTTACAAGTTTCTTCGAAACCGACATAAAATTCTACATTGTTGTTGTCGTCAATATTAGAACAATTATTTGTGTATCCTCATCGATTTCAACGACCTTCAGACATGTTCTTGCGGGCATAATTTTGAACAAGTTTTTCCTATACCGCCGGACGAACTTCGTCCGAGAGATATTTGCAAAAAACTGTCGCTACTGCACAGAGTCCGTTTTATAATCTGCAACACATGCTTCTCATACACTTCATATTATTCTCTTCCGAACAACATTTCGTGGGATATCTAGCAGAACTTTTTCCGAACCGAGGTAAAGTAGCAACGCGGGGATCACCGGCAACGTCGAAGGCGACGAAGCCTAAACGAAAGCGTCTCTAAAATTTCTTGAGTTGTAAAATCGAAAATTTCAGACCGGCCGTTCGACCGACGAACTGACAGCTACGATGTTGATGTGGCTAAAGTGGCAAAGTTGATCATCAACGACGCTCTGACGTCTCCGGAGAAGCTAACCGTTCGGGAAACCAAATGGAAACCGAGTCACGCGATGCGTAGCAGCATTTATAGCTGGAAAAGCAAACACAATCGCGATGATTCACAGTTCTCGATGGCGCGAGTCTCAGCTGGTGTTTGGTTGGTCCGTTTCCCGAGTTGGCCAACCCAGAGTATTTAGAGTGGCGGGGGCCGCACGGTATAGCATAATACATAGTAGCGGGGCGCGCGTAGTAGATCGCCGCGATAAAAACCGGTGAAAATTAGTGGCGAGCCACTGGATCGGAAGTCCTCTGGCAAAGAACCGAACAAGGCGAATATCAACTCCTCCACCACCTTCCCCCTCCCTCTCTATTTTGCGATCGATCGATCTCGCGGTCCTCACCACCCCTCTCGGCGAGTCCTGGCTAGGTGAAAGAGAAACGATCAGCACCGGTGACCCGTGAGTCATTGTCGAGGTCAACCCGATAGCCAACAGTTAGTTGTTGGTCGAGTCGAGTGCAGCTGCGACTACTGCGAGCAGAGAGATAGATTCTCTTCTGAACATCCTCGTGTCCAAGGGAGATCGTTGCTCGATCTCTTCTTGTAGATCGTTGCGAACAAACTTCGGACACATAACAGTTTATCGTTCAGCCCGCGCTGAAAGCTGATAAAGCCGGATTATTGCTCAACTTTGACTACTCGCTGTCGAATCGTTGGCTGATTATTGGGCGATGCCAGGTTTCGATGTGCAAGAGGACTTCCGGTTGAGGCTGCGTGGCTTTGGATGATCCTGGCGAGATTGTTCGGGGTGAGAGTCGTTGCAGATTGATTTTTGCGGTGAGTAGGGCTGCGGATTTTTGGGGGAATTTATTAATATTGTTGAACTTATGCATCTTATCAAGCAAGTACTGGAACTAAAGAGGTAGTTGTGCTGTTGCTTTGAGAATTTGAATAAAATCTATAGTCTTGTTCCTAGATATTTATTTAGTTATTTATTGTTATTTTTGTCGGGGTAAATATTTGTTTCAGTGGCATTTCTATCAATACAGTAACCTATTTTATCGTAACTGTAACCTTAAAGTGAATAAAAAAACAAATTTAAGTATGTATAGCCGGTGACCTTCGGATGACACCTTCGATGGAGTTATTCTTATCAGATCTTAATTTAACGCATCGAGACGGTCCTGGTCTTAATTATTTGTTCCTTCGTTATGAAAAGTGCACAAGAATAGAACATTACAAATTTTGCTCAAAATGGAAGTTCATATTGTCTAATATATCGAAATTAATCAAATCAATTAAAAATGAGAGAAACTACTTACTTGATTGCTACAAAACTTGAAATTATTAACAATTTATATCGAATCCAAGAACAAAAATGAATGATAACCTTCAATAAGTGGGTGGAAAAAGAAATGGACTTTATGAATAATCCGGAGGCAGAAAAAATATTGTTTCCCGTGTTTAGAGGGATTAGTATAATCCGCGGACAGGGTAAATCGGATTGACTTTTGTATTTTATCGAGTTTGTTGAGACTCGTTGTCAGGTGAAGTCTGAACGCACAAAGGCCCGCAAGTCCAGCGATAACCGTACAATGCCAGAGTCCGTGAAAGGCTCGAATTTCTGCTGAACAATAGGTTTAAGGCTGCGAATGCCGAAACGTTTCCGAAGCAGCCGGTGCACGGTCCGCGCGGGCTATGCAAGCGGCAATTAAACATCTGGCGAGCTGTTTCGTCGCGCGAGGAACAAACGCACAAGTTCTACGTGCATACATTAATTGTCGCACTTCCGTGATTAACGGTACAGGTGATTCGCCATGGATAAAGTTCCGTGTCTCCTACATAAAAGCGTGTCCTAAATCATACAACCCCGAACTCGGACTTTGTTGGCTCGACATGGACGAGTTCAATCCTCGATCTTATCTATTCGCAACCGCCAATTATTTTTCATTTTATTCATACACATACTATTGTCAAAAAAATTTTAAATGCAAATTGGTCTTACATTAATATATTCATTCTCCAAAATTTGGTTACGATCTGAAATATGCAAGAAAAGAAGCTTCCCATTTTTACTTAATAAAAAAAAAATTACTTTGATTACACGAAATTTCTTTTAAATGTAATTATTTATCTACGCACATCTTTACTAGAAACAATGCTACAGTTATCGTGCCGCACAGTCGCACCAACGATCTATAATCCTCCCAAACTCTAGATAACTGTCGTGTCGAGAAGTTGTGTAATTTTCTTTCCTCCAGTGTCTACCAAATTTTTCCAGCCAAATCAGTTTCCCCAGGTTCAATAATTCGAGCAGAGGCTGTCCCAAAAGCTCCTAATGGATAAGCCTGATTGACTCGCGTATCCAGCGTGCGAACTCCTTTATCCAGCTTGTCCCGACACGTCAGCGTCGATCGCTCGCAATCGGTCACGAAGTTGAGGAATAAATCTCGCGGCAACTCGAATCGCCGGGTTTAAGCAATTAATCCCTCTCTCCCTCTGTCCGAGGATTAAGCACGGCTTCGTCATCGAGTAGACAATAAACTGTTCTGCATCTGAAACCGTATTAACGCGCCGGATAATAGACGGAGGTCGGCGCAATAGATCGACCGACTGTTTACGAGTATATTCAGAACCGGGCCTATGCGAGCTCTCTCATATTCTGTCAGCCGCCGCACCGTCGCGTCCCCGCAATTGTTGTTTAACCGATTCTGACAATTGGCCGAAAATTAAACATTTCTTTCGACCGACAATAATTCCATTCAATATTACTTTCTTTTTTCATTTTATGGATATGTTATTGAATGTTAAATATTTAGTAATTGATTAGATACCAAAGTATTTAACCGCTTGACTACGGCAGACTTTGATACGCACCGGTCGTACCATACGGCAGGAATTGAGTTACGATGTGCACCGAGAACTTATGGGAATAAATATCAATATCATTTTCGCAGCGCCTATTCATGTACTATAGGCGTCCTCCGTGTCAGAAAGCCAAATTGCGTCGAGCGCCTATAGGCGCTCTCAATACCACAAACGCAAAATTTCTAAGCGTCTATAGGCGCCCACAGTAGCCAAAGGGTTAATAATGTAAACAATGTTTTGAATAATGGTACAGCAATTTTTAGTGCCACATACCTAAAAATCGCCATTAAAAATTGCTGTACCATTGTGGACCTTTCAAGTATTCCGATACCGTAGTCTGAACCACTACTAATCCGACTATAAAACTTCTTTATTTTTCTGATTATTATTATTTAGAATTATATTATTAAGAATTATTTGTGACATTTTTTCTGATTACAATGACACTAAACACGATATAATTGCAGCTATATTTAGTGGTTTATTTCTGGCATGGTGCTCCGTGAGTCGATGACGTAGCATCGCCTGAACCAGGCCCGAGCAGGCCGCCTCGTGCTAGCCGCCCAGGTGGGTCGAGAGTCGATGTCGGAGAATCGGCTACCCCCACCCAGCCGGCCAGCGCGAGTCCTATCCGCACGGGCAACCGGAGCACGATAGTGGGGCCAGCCGATTTTATTCGTAGAATCTACGTCATCGATTCTCAGAACACAAGTGGCCGAGACCTGGTTTAATCCACGGTATGAAGTAACTTTTCGGCCGCACGGTCTCTATTTACTAGGGTGGACCTTATTTATTGACCAAACAATTCTTTGAGTCTCACACTCTAGAAGTGTTGAGAAAATAATTTTGATAAATTTTTGGGTTGATTGGATCGTGAGAACCCGACGCGCATGAAATTTGAAATTTGGAAATCTGAAAACTTGAAATTTCAATGTCCCATATTTGAAATTTGAAAATTTTGTTTTTTGTGATTTAAAAAATTGAAAAATTATCAAATTTGATGTGTTTCGGGTTCCCATGATCCAATCGGCCGCGAATTTTTTCCAGATCATTTTCTCAACGCTTGTCACAATTCTGCGGGTGAGACTATAAGAACCTTGCAAAATAATTTTCGTCAAGTATAGCTAAGGTCCCACCCTAGTGTTTACAGGCGTTGTCCTTTTCTACGTTCGGCACTGTGCCTTCGTACTTTCGGAGCGGTCAACGTAGTCATAAAAAAATAGTTTTCCTTCACGGTCTCTGTCTCTGCTCGGACCAGGCGATAGGAGCTAGATCGCTACTCTACTATACTATTTATTTTAGTAGAGTGGGAATAATTATTGAGAAAGGGGATAGGAACATGTTTCATGAAATATATGAGAAACTGTTGAATTATTTTGTGAATGAAAAATTTGATTGGTGAAAATGCTTGTTCGAGACTGTGACTGACGTTTTACATGCATTTAAGCTGAATTGCAATTTTGAGAACAAAGAAAGTAAAGTACAAAATGTCGGTAAATGCAATTCTAAACAGGACTGTATAAATTATAGTTGAATTATAATTTGAGAGCGAATTTTAATGCATGCATCATTCGTAAAATTCTGAACAGAGAGGATAAAATACAGCGATAGTACGCAACAAAATTGTAATTAGACTCTGGATCGAATGTTATTTTCATCGGACATGCATTAATTATATTTATATTATATTTCGACAGCGACTTTTAATGCATACGTTACCCATACAATTCAGAACTGAGAGAATAAAATACAAAGACCGATAGAATTCAACAAATTGTGAGTAGGATATGGATCGATTGCCATTTTCATCGGGTATACAATAATTACAACTGAATTATAACTAGACTGGAAATCTTAATGCATTTAGAGATGTACAAGACTGAAAAAACAGGATTGCGAAATTCCATATATTTTTGGTTGAAAATCTAGAGATAGAAAAATGAGATACTATTGTGGAATATTTTTCAGGAATCTACAATTTCCAACAAGAATCTAGCGAAATAAAAACGGGATGGTTATTCTAGCTGAATTTCCAAAAAATCATATTTTTATCCTGGAGCCGAGAAATAGAAAACCGAGATAAGAGATTTTACACAAACGTATATTTTTAGATATATATTAAAGTTTATTTAAAGTATATTTTTTAGGCAAGACTTGTTAGAACGAACAGCGCGAATTCTATTTTCGTCCCTATTAAATCCACCGAATCAAAACGGGAAAGGAACTCATTAAAACTCACTCCTCGCAAATTCTAAAAAAATATCAGACGCATAAAAAAAACCCCGAAAAAACTTCACAATCCAGCTGTAAAGAACCAAACAACTGTATCTCATCAATCGAAACAGAAACGATCAATTGGGTCGCACACGTGAAATAAAATTTCAATGACTCGACTGATTCGATTGTCAAGAAGAACCTCTGTTGAAATGAGAATTGGCGCAAACAGCCGGCCAATTACACGAAATCAAACACAGGACCGCTGATCAGCCATTTATCTCCGGTAATTAGAGCCTAAATGGCCGAATGCCTTCGAAATTTTCGCAACTTCTCGCCGAATTTCCGGACAGGTTGAGAGTGGGGGGGGGGTGGCGTTGGATCTGCAAAAAGAGAACGAGTCGTTCGATCGATTCTCCTCGCCGCTCAATTTCTTCCACTCGAGCGAGCGATCGCAATTAACGCGTCAAAGCTTGCAACCCGGTATATCCGCCCCCTCGTTTCCTCGTCGACGTCGCGCAGCTCGGCTCGGCTTTCCTCGAACTGGCTCGCAGAGCCGAAAAACTGGAGCACGGTGTCGCGATCGCAACACTATACCGACATAACCTGGTCCCCGATCAACGAGTTTATTCTGCCGAAAAAGCCGAGTCTGTCAAACCGATGTGCATTCAATTCGCGTTGCTTTCTTTTGGGCGCCTCGAGAATAAAGACGTTAACGGATACGAATGAATATTGTAGCGTATGCTCATTGGAAGCGATTGTCTATGCCGCTGAAGATTGAGGGAGCTTCAAAAATGAAGAGACTAACACAGGGTCTTCCATTAAGAAGTGTCACTTTTAATAACGAAAAAAAACGCAGATTTTTTTACAATTTTGCTAATCACGTGTGTAGAAGAGTGACAACGCAAATCTTTGCACATGAAAAATAGAGCGATATTAGAGGTGACCCGCCGTCAAGTTACGAGTGAAGCAAAAACGTCGCGAAATTCTTCGATACATGAAGGCCGGTATGCTAGTTGCTCGATCGCGAAATCGGCCGCGGTGTGTCGCGAATCCGGTCCGTTTCTTCCACAATCACGCCCCATTGTAGCCGCGAGCGTTTGTCTCCTCTCCTCCCCCTCCAACGCGTTGGAAACGGTCCATCCACGGATCTAGAAGAGGAGATCCAGACCTGTACCCTCTCCCCTCGGTCGCAGATTGGATCCCGGCCAAGCGTATTGGCCGAGCAACACGGGGTCAAGAATCTCGATGATAATCGTGTAACGAGGAACAGAGGAACACCGTTAAATGATCGTCGTTGCGAAATTTGGAAACGAGACGAGCTACCCTTGGAAGATAATACGCGATGCGCTGGTAATTAACTATAATCTGTAGCATCTGCGGAGGGTTTCGACGATGTTGATTAGACGATCAAGGTGACCGATTTCTTCATTTTTCGTTTGGTGTCTGAACAATTCTTCGGTCTTTAATTAGTAGACTGCGGATCTTTATGCAAAATAAAAATTGTTACAACGGTGACCGTATAGACATTTTGTTTTTTCTTCAACAATCTTAATACGTTGAAGAAAAAGTATCGTTAATCATTTTTAATGTTTCTATTGTTTTAAGTTGCATCGACCCGTTTTTATTAGTATTGAAGATACTCCTAAGTGTTGAAATGATTCTTCGGTATTTTGTTAGAAGTTCGAAGTTCAGTTTGAGGAATATTTGGGAGCTATTTAGGTTCTCCGCTTGGGATAGATTGATCGATGAGACGCGTTGGTTATTTATACTGCGGCTTGGTTGTTGGGAGAGTAACTTTGAGATGCACTGATAGTTACAATAGCTGTCTGGGTCACTTTATGACCGCTCCTAGCGTGTTCCCCTTTCGAAAAACAAATTTGGGGTCTCGAAGAACAATCATTGAAGATGATGTTCTATGTCCTAACTTCTAGGACTTGTCGCGAAGTTTGGTGCACATTAATGAATTGCTTGTTTATGGTTGAATAGCAAACGAGAAATATGCGGCGACGATTGTCATCTATGCTTTTAGTAAGAAGATTGCAAGGTAATAATGTTAATTGTTTGTTGTTTAGGATTGAGCAACTGGGAGAGTAGCCAAACTATACCTAAACTATAGCTTACGTTTCTAGCAGGAAGATTGAAAGAACGTGATGATTGATGGTTGTTTAGAATCTTACAGCAAGCTAAGTGGAAACAAAGTTCTCTATACCTCTATTAAATGAATTGAACGTTATAACCGCTAATTGTCGTCTAAGGTTAAATCGTAAGTCCAGGGAAACCGAAAGTTGTCTAGATCCTGAGTAGAACAATTGAGGGTTATAGTTAGACAGCGGATTTGATGTATTGGTGGCAAAAATTAGTAAGCGAAATTTAAAACAGTAATAATACTAGAAAAATTTAAAGATACTGTTATATTGTTTTGAACCTGTTAAACATATCAAGAGAGGAAATAAATTTTTATTTCACTCCAATTTGTTGCAATTCAAATAAAAAATTTTTATTTTGCATAAAGATCATATTCAATTCTGGTGTTGGCAACTGGTGTTCCGAGAGTCGATGACGTAGAATCGGCTACCCCCACCCGACCCACGTGTCCCAGGCCTGGGACAAAAAAAGGCCTGGTTTAACCCACGGTACGGAGTAAATTTTCGGCCGCGCAATTCGTGTTTACATGCGCTGTCCTCTTCTACGTTCGGCGCGGTCGATGCAGTCCTAAAAAAATAGTTTCACTTCACGATCTCTGTCCCTGCTTGGACCAGGCGATGAGAGCTAGATCACGACTTTACTGTAAATACAGAAGATTCACGGTCTAATTATTGCTCAGCGTTGAAAAGTAACTCAAGGAGTACGAGTCAATGCTATGGTCTATACCTTCAATAAGAAAATCTAATTAATTATAGTTTAGAATTGAATAGTATCATAGAAGGTACCTAAACTGTTGCTTGTGCTCTCGATAGCAAAAGCGAAGGTTAATACTGTCAATCGATTGGCATTTAGAGCTTCATAATGACCTAAACAGTATTCAAGTTGCTGTCTATACCAGCGATAAGAAAATTGCACTCTAATAATACCGATGAATTATGGTTTAATGTCGAACGGTAAAAATGGTAGCCAAATTGCTACTTTTCCCTCGATGCTACAAATTAAGGTACCCAATAGTAATGAACTATCATTCGCAGTTCGACCCACGCCTCCAATATAAAAAATAGAACCTATCGAGATCCACTAAAGTTACGTATCCGCCTAAATTGCATCGTGGATATTTAATCAGTTCATTCTTCCAGCCTCCCTCGACTTCTCCTATCCGAAGGAGGTTTTCTCCGGGGCATTTTATAGTTAAATGGATTATCTGAACCCATCAGTGCAACCCAACCCTGCAGTCACTTTACTGTCTACTTCCGCAACCCGATACAGAAGACACTGTAGCGTCCTGACCTAGACCCGAAGATCATGGTTTGCACAGCAAGCTACTCTTTCCTTTCTCTCCGAACACTGTACAGCCAGTCTCATAATTCATGGGACACGCTAACGTAGAATAACGTTTTCATAAATGAACGAAACTACTTCGATTCTTCTGCCAAGCTAGATGAATCAGTTTACTAAATGATGAAAATTTTTTAGAAAAATCGCGTTTAGTCTGAATTACGTGATGTTATTTGAGGCGATGAGGTAAGAAATCGTGAGGATGTTGGTTCAACAGAAAGATTTTAATGATAAAGAAATACTTGTTACAAGCGCGTGTGCGATCTAAGACAGTCGTAGACAGAGAGAGAGTTACGTGAGAACAGAGTCTAGATGGAGTATTTGAAATCTAGAAGATCTAGTCTCTTTTTATTTTAGGTTGGCACCTCTCAATGTCTGATTCTGTAAAAGAAATAAAAGAAACATTGCAAAAGTTGTTTTTCGCAACTTCCTTATTTCGACTCGTAATTCAGAAAATCTGTTTTGTGGGTGAATCTTCTAGTAAACTGATCCATCCAGCTTGACAGAGAAATTGTAGTCGTTTGGTCCTTTTTATAAAAAAGTTATTCGGATTGTGCCATCAATTATGAAACTGACTGTAGATAGAAGAACGAGCACCTTCCTCGGGAAATGAATCTTCCTCGCATTCTCTGCTCGATAACAACTGATACCGATGAGTACGCGATATCTAGGATTAGCTATTATCCGCGATTCTTTATTGTCATTCGTTTCTTTGGTAGCGCTGAGCGTTTTAATAATAAGGGACAGTTTTTTATTATTAAAAAATGTCACAAGATGATTACAAGCGAGACAATTGAACGCATTCCTCCGAATTCTGATACAGTGTTCTTCCTCTATTTATATCGATGCGCTTTTGACGCATAAGTGTCTCATCCGCAACGGAAGACTGTGCTCGGTGGGACGCGATATTGCGTCATTTGTAGCTCAGGTTTACTTAGAGGCCTTAGAGCATTAGGATTCTTCTAATATTTTTAATGTTCTAAATTGGCTCGTTTTTCTCATAAGCGTATAAAATCCCCAGTCTGATTCGTTACACGTTCTTATTTGTAAAATGTTCCGAGCTATATAGAAAATAAATGTTACCATAAAATGTCCAGTTTCGATGAGCTTTTGACTTCTGGATTTTCAGAGGACACCCCCCGGGGCAAAGGAACGTAAATCGTGAATGTTTAATATTAATTGGGTATCGTTAATGGGGCGGCTTGAATGTTTGGAAAGGGTTAAGAGATATTTTGCATCGGCGGGGCCAGCAGAGCTTTGCTGGGTCAACGATCCCGAGCGTTCATCCCCGTGAGCCACAAATTAACGCGTTAGCAAAAGAGAACGTCCGGCGGATCGAGATTCGTGGATTCCGTGGCCGAGCTTTTCACTCGGCTACCTCCGGCCGCGAAAATCCTAAACGTGCTTGATAATTTTCCGGCTGGTCTCACGCCACCGACGCCGATCCCATTACTGGCGATTCACTGCCAGGCGAGATTATGATAGGACCTGGAGCACCGACCCCAAATCGCCATAAGCATTCTTAGACATTTATGCAAGAGGGTGTACTAGTTTCTCGATTCTCAGTTTATAAAAATGCAACGTCGCCCTCTGAAAATGGTCTGGAGCATCGATTCTGCCCTTTGGGGCAATGTACTGGCTCCGTCGGGCAAGGAATCCACGCCCACTTAAGATATTAAATATCGATGGATGTTGCTGTGCATGAAAGCTTGATTACTTAGAAATATTGGGCTTATTGGTCTTTGATAGTAATTCTTCGAGGGTTTAGCCACGCCCACTTGTGGCACTGAATACAGAAAGAACCCATTTTGGTACCCGACGCACATTTGGCACATACATTTTCACGAAAATTGTATTATTTATTCTCTTCGTAAAAATTTTGAGGCACGATTCACATAACGTTACAAGGTACGGCATTTTCTCGTGCAGTTCTTCCGAAAGCCATCGAAGTTGTCGATAAAATAAATCAGCATCGATAATCCTATTTGTCTTGAGTAACTTGCTGATAGACTGTTTACACAAAGCAGCGGTCTTGTTACTCGACCCACTGTATTTATCAAGTATTTTGCTACACCGAGTAAAGCGGAGACTCTCGTGCACTCTGCCAGTATATTATTAATGACGAATTAATTTGTCTTCTACTTAGCAGGTTAAAGAGAACTTTACCGAATAATGAAGTAAATAGCAGTGGCTGCGTTTAAGCCAGCAAACACGTCTAAAATATTTATTCAACGAACATTGTCCACGCCAAGAATGTCGTAAAAAATCACAATTGTTACTTGAAATGTGTATGACCTTGGAAAATAGTATAAAAAACGCGTATCAGCTATTCATTAAAAAAAAAATGTTGTCTCGATTGAAATTGATATTGAAGTGTACGATCGTGAAATGGAATATCGTTGTATGTAGTACTCGGCCTAAACGACTCTTACTCCATTTACTTTCGAGACTACGCGTGGAACGCTTGCGGAACTCTCGCGGAAAGCAGGAAATCGGTTTCGAGATAGCCCACCCCGTATGTTTCCGTACCTCTACGGCCGTGTTGTTCCCCGAAGGACGGTCAACCGCGATAATCGTGTTCGCGTTACGCGCTGCATAATCTCGGAGAGGTGTAACGTCCTCTCCTCCTCCTCCCCTCTCCATTCCGTTCACCACGATCGTCGCAAACAGAATAAGGGGATTGGACACTGGACTCCCCGCTGAAAGGAAGTCCCTTCTGCTTTCGTGACGTGCTTGTCATTGTTAAGACACTGCTGCCCCCGCAACCCCTCTTTTCCATACATTCGCCACGGACTTTAACCCTGCCATTGCCTAATCGAACATGACATTTGAAAGGTTCGATGACGGTCCTCCAAAAATATTACAAAAAATTTTTTACGCTATTCAATCTTTATTGTTTCACCGTGGAGCCCTGAGGGAGCTAGAACGCGACTCTACTGTAGTAGAGTTTGCACAGAAGAGACTCAGTTAAGCGAACTATTTAGGGAAACACGAGCGTTTGGATTATGGTACAACTAGACAAAAATACACAATGTACAAAAACAAAATTAACCTCTTAACTGCGGAATTTAGTTTTAAAAATCCCTCACAGAGTGCGGAATTATAATTAAACAATGACAAGTATGCACATCGAACGCAGGGCAAATGGTCCTACTATAAACTTTACGAAACACAAGGAAGGATTACGTTTTTATTTGATAAAAAATTAACAATTCGTTCTTGAAAATAGAGATTTAGGTTGACGTGTATACACGTCGAACGCAGTTAACTGGTTAAAGAAGCCAAGATAATTCGGATCCGCATACATAAAATGTAAATTGGAGATTTTTAGTCAGTTCAGCCTACTTTCAGGAAATATGATTTTGTGAAGAATACAATGTTCACTGAATTATCATTGGTCAGTCTGTGTACAAATTTACCGCATAGAACATCATAGTAGAACGTCTTTGCGGATTGCATGTCGAACGTTGGCTTCATTCTCGACGATTATTTTTGCTGCAATATTCTTGTGCTGGGGGCAATTTCAAGTCGCTAATAAACATTAACATCTTCTATGAAATAATATATTAATCTTTTTTATTAATAAAGTAAAGATTAGGGTTCACTGTAGTTCTCAGCACGGTACTACTGCTTCTCAAGTAACGACACCGTAAAACAGTAACTCATGGCGGTATACTTAAGTGCAATAATGGCCCGGAGGGTCGAAATCCCGAAACCGGACACTGGGCGCGTCGTTTCAACTCTTTTTTCTCAACGTTCGCTGTCTCCTAAGGAAGATAGACGGCAACGCGAATGTTTGCGCGGTTGCAACAATGAAATGCACCGATGAGGTATAAATGAAATGTAAACGGGACATGGAAGAGAATAATGGAAAGAAAATATAGCGGAAAATAGAGGCAAACACAATGGCCCAAGATTTCGTTGCACGTGGTGGAGCGGAGTTTGCGTGGTCAAGGAGATTGATCGGAGTCATATCGACTTTTTCAAGGAAAGACAATTTTGAGGGAATTACCTATATCCTTGTTTAAAGAGTTTCATATCAAAATAATGTGTATAATTTTTTTAACAGACGAGGGAGAAATATTTTCTGAAAAAAAAAATCGATCTACGAGGATGCGAACATGCTTCGCGACGGTCGTCTGCGCTCACTAACAAAAAAAAAAGACGTCAGCTCATAAGCATAACACCGCACACGCGCGTCTTTTTACGAGCGTTTATTCCGATATGCTTGGAAATTATGCAGCGACGTTTTGAAAACAGTGCGCACCGATGGAGCACGAGTTTTATCGGCGCTGCTCGGGATGAAGCGTGCACATCGGCTCCGTTTACACGGCAGTGTATACGTTTCGATCCTGTGGCTCGGCGCCGCGACTGCATCCGAAATTCGATCCGCCGCGAATTAATTAAGCGACGGGGCAACGTTTCATTGAAATTAATATGTATAACTCGTGGACGACAGCGGTTGGCGATCTCGCTTTCTCTCTCACTCGTTGTTACACTCTTTCGCTATCTTTCTCTCGTACTCTGTATCATTGGGCGACTCGTTAACGGGAAACGAGGTGAGAACGGTGACGTTCCTCGTTCGAGATAGCATCGTGTGCCAACGATTATCGGTAGCGGAGCAGAGTCCGCTCTGCTCTTCGTGTTCGATTGTTACGAAGAATTACGCGGCGTGTTTACGGCCGCGGACGATGGTTAATTGTCTCCTAGAGAGTAGCGATGGCTTCGAACCTCTCGCGAGCTGGGAACAAGCACGTTCGACTGACAGAATGCACGAGCAGAGTCACCGTGGCCCTCGCATTTAGATCCTCGAGAGATTATTGGTCTCTGATCGAGTTTATTGGTCTTTGAATTTCTTGTGGGTTTACCGAGACGCAGGCTTCGTTATTTTGAATGTGGAGCAAAGAAGCCACGCCCACATGAAATATCGAATACTGACGGGAGCCATCACATTCTTTAAGTGGTATTCATCCGAGACATAAAGTTTAATGTTCGAACCCAACTCGCATAAAACTGGTACTAAATACGTATAGCGGATTTTATACAATTGCGACAAAAATGAATAAAAATGAATCGGGAAAAACAAGCGGGACCATTACATAAAAGAGACAAGGTATACATATACGTACTGATTTGACTTCCGTCTGTTCCGTCTTACAAAATTTTTCATTTTGCATAAAGATTTTTGCAGTCTAATGATGACATTACAAAGAATACACGCTCCGCGGCACTTTGCTTCGATTAACCGGGAATCGAAGTCCATGCAATGGAATTTTGTTATTGAAATTGTACGGGTATTGATAACACACGTATTGAACTCGATCCTATCCCTACCAGAGAAAGAAAGAAAGACAGACAGGGAGAGATGAGTATATAAAAATATATGAATAATATAACAATATTTTTAAATTCTTCCAATGGTTTTATTATTTCAAGTTACACATACCGAATTCGATTGTTCAAACTCGGTTTGCACAAATTGGCTATCGGACAGCAGATTTTACGCATTTACGTGAAAAACGGACAAGCGCAACGCTGGCTGAATTGCCTCGAACTGGTAAACACACGCGTTGAACTTGATCCCATCCCTACCAGGGAATGTGGAGGGGGGAAGAAGAGTGGAAGGGAGGAGTAGAACGCTGATAGGCGAGGATCTTAATAGAGTCATCCACAGGCTGGTCTCGCGTCGCGTTCCTCAGTGGTCGCGGCCAGGGCTCGTTAATTCTCGCCCGTTAACTTTGTCGTTGCTTACCTAATTGAAGAAGGTCAGGGATTCCCTGTGCTCCCTGGCTGTGCTAGGCTACTCGCGAAAGAGGGGAAAACGCTAACTTGTTTCGCACACATACATACATACACACAAACACACGCACAACTTTGTCGTCCACGTTCGCCAAATGCCTTTTCCGCGACTTCCCTGCATAGCATAAACAATATTCGAACAATATCCTAGACATTGCAACTCGATGCTGTCATCTTTTTATATAGCTGTTGCTGCTGCTGCTGCTGACAGTTAATCAATTTTGCCGTTCTCCCACTGCGAGAACAATTCTTAAAGAAATTGTGATCCTTGTAAAATGTCGGACAAATTTTTAATTACTTACACTTGCAATAGTACGGTCCTATTGTAGGTGGACGCCAAGAGAACATATGAAATGGAATGATATATTTTTCTCTGTATCGTCTAAGACGTGTGCAGTGAGGTCCAAGGTCGTTCAAGATCGTTGAAGGTCAACTGCGATGGAAAGGGATTTTTGTAAAAATAAGATTCTATCATATTCCACTTTCAGAAAATTTTTCTAAAAAATTTGAAAACATTATTATAGTGTTATGAATGAAATTACTGTCGCTACTGAAACGATCCATTGACGAATTTCCAGCCGGTGATCTTTGATTTTATAAAAAAACTATTAGAGAAGCGTCGAGACATCCTGGGGTTCGCGGCGAGCGTAATCTTTTCGCAAAAAATTAGCAAAACGGATTCGAGATGGAAACTGGCAAAAACGATGGAATGGAAAAATAGTATCGCGGCGAGAGAAGGTTTATAGCGTGCCGGCTCGGTCGCCAGAGCGGAGTTAACTGTGCCGAGGCAATAAAGCCGGTAAACCCAGATCCGAGAGAGCGGAGAGGGTTGAATCGCGGAATCGATCGACGATGTGCAGCGTGAAGCGTGTGCGATGCACATGGAGGGGGGCAGAAGAGAGAGAACTTGCACCGGTGCGGTGACATCATCGGAACGTCGACCTTCCTCGGCCTCGCAGCACTATAGTGGTCGTAATCGACAAAAATTTAGTGTCATTTTACTCAGAAATCGAAGTTCTCGTATTGCTATCTACCGAATGTACTCTACTTCTTAAAGGGGGCTTCTCTTATCGCGTCAGCGAAAATAATTTTCAAGAATTTTTTACAGAATTGAACATATGTATTATGGGACTAAACGTTTCGAGCATATAAACAGGTAGTCTTGAAATACAATAGGATTATTTTCGCACGTTTCTCGAAACTATGTGTTGTTTTTCATCCAGCGTGCGCAATAACTAAAAAACTAGTGAAGTAATCATCTTCGGACGAAGCACGTTCGTTCGTTTACGTATTTCTTTAAGGACCTAAGATATATATTCGATTTTTTATTCATAACATGTATTTGGACAATATAAATGTAGTTGAAAAGTTGTGTGAGAACGTCACTGAATTTTGAAATCCCGACCAGTGTGCGGCGGGATCCCGGAGTCGCTAGTCTTCATCTTCGTAGACGACGTCTTCCTCTTCGTAGACGACGACGTCTCCGTCGTTTCGAGTTACGTCGACGTCGCCGCTCTGTTGATGCTCGTCGGTCTCGTTCTGCTAATGAGAATTACGTAACGGCACGCGTGGACTCCGTCCGATCATGCATTCCCTCGACACGCTGGAATCGGCACGAAGAGGATCGAATTCCCGAGGGAGACACCTTCAAAATTATGCGAACTGGTTCTACACCGCCGCGCATACATTTGTATTACATTATAATGCCATTTGTATGTAAGAAAATCGGTTCAAATTTTCATTCGCCTCATCTAAGTCTACAAATGCCACTTCCATACCATAAACAGTCTACGCTAGGGTCAACCAAAACGCCGAGACGTCCAAAGTGCGTAATGTCATCCATCATCCTCCTAAAGTCTCCTCTTGTTCATTTATTTACCGGAAGAATCTTACACTCGATTGCTATGGAACCATCAATATTCTTCGAAATTATACTAACCTCGCGCTATACAATCCCCCATGCATCTCGAACATACGTATTCTCAACACTAAAATTGTTCGTTTCAACCCCAATCACCAACAACCAACAGACTGATCCTATCATTCGTTTACACCTTTCAACAACTAAACTCCTCCATGTCCTCCGAAGCAGAACAACCCTACATGTCCATCAATCCCCAAAACTCTAGCTACTCCACCAAATCTTCCATCAACTTCAAAAACCACCCTCTGCCGTATCCCCAAACTTCAAACACCGTCGAAGCAAGTCTTCTAGCATCCGGTCACCGGGTATATCGATCAGCGGTGCCTCGAACGCGAAATTGGACGGTAAGATAGCCCGGAAAAGATGGCACGCGAGAAAAGGGAAGACGGATGGGACGAGAGAAGACGGGATCTCACGACGTGTACGCGTTCACGGGGAAAAGAAACGGTGAGCAGAAGAGACGATGGGTGGGGGAGGGGGTGGGGGGCGGGGAGGTCGAAAGGAGAGAAAGAGAAAGAGCCGGGACACCCGACGAACCCCCAGAGGTGGGAGTATTGATCCGGAATGCCGGCGACCGCCTGCCTGGAACTCTCTCTGCTACTCCTTTGCCTTCTCTTCCGCTCTCTCCCTCTCTCTTTCTCCCCAACAACCCCCTAAAGCCTCGAAACTCTCATCCTCCGTGTTTCCGTGTTTCCCACCCCCGTCGCAGACGAACACCCTAACTAAACCACGAATTGCTCGTTTACCCCTTCGGCCCTAGTCCTTCGGGTCTGAAACCTACGATCGTCCTCCACGAACTCTCACGCTTCCTGCCGTCACACCCCCGCTCCTCTCCTATCATCTCCTATAGGAGAATATTAAAACGAAACCGAGATATTGCTGGGTGTTTCGGTGCACGCGCCTATCTCTCTCTCTTTAGCTGGTCTACTTGCGTGTTTGTCTTTCTTGTTGATCCCGATCGTCGCTACCCTTTGACTACCAAAGTGTCCTTTAAGCTCGCACAAACACCCGGAAGCCGGCGGATATACATATATGTATACCGTTCCGACGGATACTGGTGGGCGTGATTCAACTTCCCGCCGATTTATTTGATGGGAGCATTCACACTTTTCACTGGGAGAGTATTCGGGTTCGGGGTTCGAGAGAGTTTTGATCCTTTTGGCGATGAGTGGCGGTGCATTGACGACCGCATGTATGTACTTATCTAAACAATACTACATAGATAACGACAATACGCGTGTTGATCACAATGAGTATATCTCTACTTGTTTGCCAATAAAATTTTTAAGCAGCTACATAAATACTTTATAAGATTGTCTGATCGATAATTTCAGGTAAGAACATAATATGAAAGATATTGGTCATCTGTTATCTGCTAATGGTCGAAAGACATGATTGCTGGTAACAATCGCGGACAACAATCGCTTACAAATATTCTTGTGAAAGTTGCATATAAAAATTGATTATTAGAAAACATATAAAATTGATTATTATTGGTAATTTTGCTTACAAAAACTACTATAAAAATTTCTGGTAACACTTGCTTCGAACCATTTATGGTAAAAATCGCTCGTAAAAAGTGCTTACAAAATCTCTGACACGAATAGCTCATAAAAACTGCTTACAAAAGTTGCTTATTAAAATTGTCTTTGCCAGAATAGCTCATAAAAAAGTGAAATTAAGGATGCTCACTGGTAATCAATTGCTAATTAAAATCTGCCAATCGTTCCGCAGACTGCTTAGTAAAATCATTCGCCAGAATTGGTAATGAAAATTGGTTATAAAAATTATTCACAAATATTGGTTAGAAAAAATGATGTTCAAAATACACCATTATTATTCTACAATAATTTCTAAAGGATTCGCCTGTTTTGTTTTTCCGACTGTCTTAAAAAGCAAAAGCATTCCTCCGAAAAGTTCTCCGGTAGATTTTTAATCAGAACCTTTGCATAAAAGTTTTAAACAGTTATTTCGGAGAGGCCTTTCAACGGCAGGGGTAGGCCCCGCTTTTCACTGTCACCTGCCCTCTAGTATGTTTCTCTTTCCATCTGAAACTATGTTTCTCCCGTTCTCGCGCTCGGGCTTTGTCTTTCGAGCTGAATAGAGGGTTTCTTGACTTTCACCGGTCGCTGAAGCAGCTTCCGTGGCTCGACCACGTGACGGCCGGGGCTATACTGTAGATCGAACGGGTCAGAAGTTGCAAAGTTCGAGGCGACTGCACTTAGGGATGAATGAAATGGTCCTTGGATGTACTCTCTCACGGTCTGACGCAGTTTAATCTGCATTAGAACCGGGCGAGGTTTAGCTAGTCGGCTTTGATTATTGATCTGTGGCCGTTGCCTGCGATGCTCGGGTCCCCGTCGACCCTTATCTCGATATCCACATCAGCAATGGTATATAATAATTTGTGCACGTGCTGTTTGTGATCATGATCACGTAGACTGTGGATTTTATGCAATTGACGCAAGAATTAATAGATTCTATGGAAAATTGTAAAAATTTCGAGAGAATCTATAAAGTCTTTGTACAAATCTCTGATTTTAGGAATTAGTTTATTTCTAAGCAAGAATTATTTATTAATCTATTATTAATCTGAAAATAGTATAATGATATTTTTGAATTTTTGTGATCTCTGAAGTGTTTCTAATTTTTGTGGTAAAATCCGGAGTCTAACGGATAATTGTTACGGATTATATTAGAGACGGTGGGGGGGGGGGCGGAGTGTTTTCGAAATACAGAAGCGAAGATATCCAGTAAACAGTTTGTGTCTCCAACAGTCGGGAAGTTTCTCTTCTGGTTGTTTTGTCGGCCCCCGTTGCGGCGAGCCAACCGGGAGATGATTTTTGTTGTTCCCGCTTGTTAAACTTGCGAGTCAGTACGGCGGGGCGAAGTTTAACCAGGATAAAAAGCTCGGATTACGTGACGCTGCTCTGTGGTGGTACTTCTTCGCCTCTTCCCCTTCATTCCTCTTCGTTTATCGCCGGTCTTATCCTGTTAACCCATTCGTGACGGATGACGTACCGGTGCGTCAACCGTTTCATTCGCCGTGAAAAACACCCTTGTACTCGTAGGTCATCTGTGAATCTCTGGCTCGAAGATCTGCAAAAAATTACGAAAACATTGTTATTAATTATCACACCAATTATTATCTTTTAACAAGTGAAACCTTACTATTGTTGATATTTATTATCAAAGCTTTTCAGACAAAATATTAAACATACCTTTCTGTTCAAATTTTCGAGAATAAACTATCGTAGCGCCACTGAATATTGCCATGCTACTATTTAAAACAATGTATAGATCAGTAACTTTGTTTAGGAAATTATTGCAATAAATTTACGGGTTGCAAAGAAAGATTTGCATAGATCGATCCTCGATTCGAGTCCGCCGGCAAATACAGGTGAAAAAGGTTCTTTCACACTTAAAACAGAGAAGTATCCGAGGAACGATCCTAATCAAGCAACCCCAGAGTTCATCGACTAGGCGAAACGTAAGGGGCGAGTTCTCGGTCTACGTCGAAATAGTCCTATCGCAGGAAAACTAGAGGAACCGGAACCGGAACTGGCTCGCGAACTATTCCAAAAATAGAGTTAGGAGGCCGAACGGCACGTGAACGATAATCTAGCATGCCACGTATTTATAATTCCATTCATAACGCGACCACCGGTACTTTCACGTAATCGTGCCCGGCCGTAGTATAACGTTCCCGCGGCCTTGCTGCGCGAACACGTCGCGTTTCACGATTATTCGGCGTCGGTGCACGTTGCGTTCAAGTTTCTTGCTCTCTACCGCGACGCTACCGGTGGTATTCGATCCTATCTGCTACCCCAGACACCTTCGCCTCGACTCGCACGGGTGGGGTCGAAAAACCAGGAACTGCGGTCTTCGGACGTCTGCGCAGCAATTTTATGCAGGCACAGTTCGACAGGACGAAATTTAGCTTCGCGAGAAACGTCCGGGGAAACTGTTCGAATTTTTCGGGACGCGATGGAAGCCTTTACGGAGAGGACAAACTTTCCCGCAATATTTATGTACGATTTTTACAAGCAATTTTTATCAACGATCCTTACGAGTAGTTTTTCGGGACCATTTTTTACAAGCAATTTTTGCGAGCCATTTTTTTAGACGATTTTTATAAGCAATTTTGATGAGCAATTGTTAGGAACGATTCTAATGGAGTTTGTTCAAACTTTTGTTGCAGCCTTCCATTATACATCTACGATGTAAAATAGTCGCAGTACATTTAGCTAGGATCTAGCATCAACACAGTGAATATATCAGACGATTCCACGAACACTGTTATTCGTAGCTTCTTGAAATTACTAAGAGCAGCAATAAACGTCTATGCTGCTTCTATACGGTTTTCTCTCCGTATCTGTCGTGTCTTTGGGTCTGCCAAGGGTGTGCGGCAAACATCAGAGGCCATGTGCCAGCACAGCGTTTTAAATTCCAAACTTGACCGCTTGACTGGCTCCTAGGGGGATGCCCCTCCGCGGTGGGGATTAAAATTTCGACAGTTACGATAGAGATCATTCCGCGACTGGTACCGGGAGAATACTGCAATCGATGATGCATAAAGATAGGACAAGCAGTGTCTAATCATGATTTCTAGCATGTTAATTCCCGAATTAATAATTCCATTTCTGAATTCTATCGTGGTCTACAAATTTTCACGTGGTATAAATACAAAAATTAGCTTGTCAGACTAACAGGTCCGCGATAGGATTGTCATCCGCAAATTGGATTTCGCCCGAATTACTTTGGACAAATGGATCGATACGACAAAAGACATTCATCCAGGAGTGTGAACGCGAAAATATTCCAAATGGGATTAAATTTCTAGCGCCTGTCGTATTAAAACAATATACAGGATGGCGCGTCGAATAGCGCGTAGAAAAATATGTTTCTATTTAAAAGTATACCGAACAACTTTGGTTAATAAAGTTTCTACATATTTTCAAAAACAGCTGGGATAACGATATGCTAATATATGCTGGACCACCCTGTACATCGAGCCTGTCCCCCGTTCGAAGAGGCGGAAATCTTTTCTCGCTCGATGATCGACCGTGCGCGCATTTCAATTCGACGTGCAATCGTCGCTATCGAGCTATTCGACAGATTTTACGACAGGTCTGTTGCGTGCCGCCATTAAACATGTCGGTTGTACGACAGTCGCCGTTACGATTATCGTTCGAACGGTCGTAAATTGCGTAACCAATAAGGCGAGATCGCGAACGGTCCGGATCTAATTTGAATGATACGCTTCGCGCGCTTGTAGAACAGCCAAAAATACGATACCGCCGTCGGATGTTCGAAGGGTGAAACCAACCCTTGACCAGTTAACTGCGTTCGACGTGTATACTCGTCACTGCTTGATTTTAATTCCGCACTCTGCGGGGGATTTTTAAAACTAAATTCTGCACGATGAAGCCACGGAGAACATTTTCACAAAGGAAAAAGCTACTTCGAATGATTTCGGGAATCACCCCCTTGAAGGAAGTACAATTCCTGCGACACCCTGTATAATCGTTGGAACATCGAACGTTTAATGCATTGATAGGAAGAAAAAATTTTTTAAATTTGAAAAATTAATTGCTATGATCATCTGTGAAAAAATATCCACATTTGGTGTATTTATTTAAATGTTTGTATTTAGTTATTTTTATGGCACTCGCTTAGTGCGCGCGATCCGTCCGTACGATGCCGAGCGAGGATCGTGGTGAACGGGTTAAGTAAAACTGGTCTCGCACCTGACCCGATCGGTTTCCTTCGAATTCGGCAGTAGGTCTCGGCTAACAGATAATAAAATAAAATCACACTTCCGACATGCGACGACGACGATGCATGCCGCAGCCAACGTGGCGCTGGCGAAATTCTAATTATGTTTTGGACGAGTCGCAACTACTCATTCCGGGCACGATGTCAATTCTCGTGCCGCGACTGTCGTCATCCGAGAATGACGCTCGATCGTGACAATCGATTACCCTTCTTACCCCGTGTCCCGTTTCTGTTGCCCGTGCCCTCGTCTTTTGCCAGACTACCATCCACGCGGATTCGCTCTTCTTCTCTTCTCTCCCTCTTCTCATACTCTCTTTCTGTCTCTCTCTCGTCTGCTTCCTCGGAGTCGCCTAGACGCGTTGTCTTACGCGAAATATGGATGACGGAAACCTAGAGCCTCGACGCAACGATGCAAATTACGGTTTTTAAAATCGAGATGGTCCTCTCTTCTCATACAAATTTTCGAAGCGATACGGATCGATTTTTACGATACTTTGAGAACAGGTGGTTCTTCGGAAAGCATTGCATACATTTACGGTTGAGATGTTTTTCACAGTTCCGGAGAGAACACTGTATTCATTTTTAGCCATTACTAGACAGCGAATTTTATAAAAAAATGAGTTAGGTGTAATGCAAAATAGTAAAAACATTAGAGGAATTTAAAAATATCGTTATATTATTTTCAACCTATTAAACGTATTAAGAAAGAAATTAAATTTCTATTTCACTCGAGTTTGTTGGAAATCGGGTGAAAAATTTTTCTTTTGCTTGAAGATCCGCTGTTTAGCTATTACAGAAGATCTGAAAGTCGACTTCGAAATTTGAGCTAACAGTACAAATACCAGACGATGTATCATTAACAGGTCATTGGACGTGGTGAGACACAATTTAATGAAGGCTTCTGATTTTAACGTTGTTGGTTATCGTGCCTACAGAGAGAGGAATGCAGCTCTCTCTCTGTATTTCAGAGAGTCTATTACTTCGTGTAGCGACAGAGAGAGAGAGAGAGAGAGAGAAATAGAGAGAATGTCAGAGGATGAGAGAGCGAGAGGACGATATAATTCGATAAATTCATTGAGGCCGCGGTGCAGGCTCGCAGAAAGCAAAGTTACTTCGGGATACGACGGTCCATTCCCCGAGGATGATTATTATGCGTCGACGATGCATCGATAAAGTAAAACCAATTTAATCGATCGTCGAGGCTCTAGCAAGTCGAGCTCTCTCGATTGTTTTCGACGCGACGTCGCCGGTCTACAAAAGTTCGTCGTTTTGTCACCGTCTTCTGTTTCTTCTTCTTCTCCTTTTTCCTTCTTCCTCCTCCTCCCTACTTTTTGTCTTCTTTTTTTAATTACCACGGGAATGTCGGCCAGTAGAACGACGCGTTCAGCGGGGCCGAAAATAAATGAAGCGAAATAATCGGAGGCCGTGCTCGCGGTTGGAAATACACGAAATTGCCGAGGTTGCGTCTCAGCCCATGAACGCACCTAACAGTTGCGCTTTTGTTCTTTTTTTTATTCCCTCGAATTGCCTCTTAACGTCCGTCCCAATTAGTCAAAAAGATTTCGTACCGAGCCTAACGAACGTGTAAAGATTATTTTCGTTCGTTACTGTTATTAGCAGATCATCGAGTTTCTCTTATTTGCTCTTTTATGGTGATTTGAATTTCGCGCCCGAAGAACCCGCGAAATTTAAACGCGGTATTCCCGATACGTTTAAAAATCTTACCAAACATCCGAAGCTTTTTCATATTATTTTAAACGTTAGAATATTTTGTGTAAGTTTTATTGTTTATATAAAATTGTTGCCCATTTTTCTTATAAAATTGATCTATCATTATTTTGATAAAACAGTCTGTATGTCTATAAGATGAATTAACATGTTATTCCTATTTTATTTATTAGAAATTTTCTTCTTTTTACGTTAAATAGTGTTTATCGTCATTATAAAATACTTCCTCATTTTTTAATAATATACTCCGTGGAAAAAAATCTCCGTTACAAAGAATGTAAATTATGAAAAATAATATTGTAAATCGGTGAAGAAACGTGCAGAAAATCCCAGCCTCGTCAACCATCACATTGAACGCGCAAAAATACATGATTCGACTCGACTTCGCGGCAATTATCGTGACGATGCGACGATACTTCAAACTATTACACTAATAACTTCGCTGGTCTTTTATATATACGGTCCAGGGAAGACAGGTTACCTTCTGTTTGCTACAATATTACTTTCCAGTGATCTTTCACGTTTTTGTCTATCTAGCCGTGGCTGTTTTTGTCCAACACTATGTTGAACATCACAGTAAATTCACGTGACTTCCCATTCATGCCCGTGTGATTTATGTTATTGCATTTATCACGCAAACGTTTTATTTGTATCTCTGTGATCCTTACTATGGAACTAGAAAAATAGACATTAACAAAAAAGAAGGACAGAGTTAACTATAAGGCAAAGGTGAGAGAAGTATTTTTGCTAAAACTTTGTTGCCTAGGATCTAAGAAAAATTGATCACCTTGTATTAAAAAAAAAAAAGTTCTAACGAGGGATAACAGCTTTTGCACTTTTTGCGAAACCTCCCAAAGTGACCTTTCAATTTTTTAATGTCTACGGCTATGTATACCGCTCAACTACAACAGATTAAAAAACTACATTGGACAGTCGAAACAGTTTTAGACTTTAATTAAACTGCAATTTGCCGTTAATCGAGAGCTTACGAACTGAATTAAACACGCGCCATTTTGATGGATTTTAGAATTAAAAGTACTTCAATCTTTTGCAATAACTCGATATAATGAAATATCAACATTTATCACTGTTCCAACAGTACCGAGTATTCGTTTAAATATTTCGCAGTGGCTCGATGCGATTCAAAAGAATATATATACATTGTGTCGCAGGTTCTAAATTAATATAAATGACATAATGTTAACATTTATTGCGATTATATCCGTGCTTAATATTCATTATCTTCGACTGTCAGCTGCAGGAATAACTATAATCATAAAACGATCCGGTGAACAGGTTCAAGCGGCCGAATAATTGCCGCGCAAAGTATCCGATGAACGATTAAAGCGATCTCTGACGAGAGAACATTTTAATGATTCCCGCTACCATGTTACGCTGCGCGGCGTTGCCATTCACGCGTGCACGCGTACCGTCTCGAGCCAGTTGTAACGCAACAAACCTAACCTCTACGGAGTGCCGTGTGTAACTTTCGTCATTCCCCGCATTTACATCCGAGCATCCTTTCAACCTTAACAGTCGTCAAGGTTCCGTTCCCGTTTCGCTTGCTCTTCGCGTTCTCTCTCCCGCTCCTCACCTCTCTCCCCTCCTCTCTCTCTCTCTCTCTTTACTTTTTACTTCCTCTTGATCTCTTTCTCCGTGTTTTTCCAGAGTGTCAAAGTGTCCACACTTTTTGCCATTTTACCAACGGTCAAAGGTTCACGCTAATTCCTCTCTGCGTGGATTGGTTCGCTAAAAATTTAATCGTTCAACACCTCTCATATCTGTACGATCGAATTCATTCGAACGGATCTCCATCGCGCGAACAGTTCAAGAAATTCGTAACAGTCGTTTGAACTGGTCCGAACGTGTTTTACTGTTCGAATATTGATCTTATCAGGGAATACCTAATCCAGACCTAGCGGCCACCTTTGATCTACTCATTGAACGTTGACTATTAGGACCAAAAAATTTGCGAAATTTTGATTTTTAATATTTCCTTAGTTTTCAATGGAACCTATGTTCGAACATTGTTATTGATAGCCCCGGCCTGGACACTCGGCTCTATTTTCGATTACCCCGGATCCGAGAAGGATCTTAAGTGGAACGATCGACGAATGAAAGGAAACTGGAACAGGCAATTCAGTGTCTTTTCTTTGCACCGAACGGCGCGTTTTGTAATTGAATCTGCCGCGTGACCATTCTTCACGCCGTCGACCGATTTTCGACAGTTAATGAACCAACGCCAGGCTAATACAATCGGAATAATTCTGGCCAACGTTTTTGACAGAATCTAACCGGCTAGAGCAGCAAGGAAAATCGAGCTTTTGAACGACGATCGACGATGATTCTTAACCCCTTTACACGCTTCGTACTTTCTGTTTGTCGGTTCATCCGTGAGATGGCCTAGAAACGTGTCAGCACAGTTTCGATTTTCTTACGTTGCACGCGTACTATTATCAATTGCTCCTGATGACGTAATTCGCTGAAATATAAATTCGTACATCTTGCATCGCGACGGTCTTGTCTTCCGTTGATTTCACACGCGCGACCATTCCTGGACTTATTTTTATATCTGGTTTAATCTATCGTAGCAGGCCTGGTATATCTAAGTGTCGGTACAATGCCAGATCAGAGTACAAATATTGAAACGATAAACAGGAAGTACCTAAGCGAAAGTAAAGAAAGAGACCAAAATAACGTCAGTCGAGTCGAGACTCGTTTTTAATCAAGGCTTGCAAGACTTTCCGAACTTGCAAAAACAATTACAGAAACAAAATCGATATCTTCGCACAAAGTATCGCCTATTGTGCACATACGCGCCATACACACGCACACACATGTATGTACTTACACGGTCGATACAGTTGTGTTTATCGTGTAGAACCGTAGAGCTCGGATGCATGCAAACGTGCGACGCGACGCGACGCCTCGAGTTTCTTAAACGACAAATAAAACTTGAATTAATCTCTATTACAACCGGACAATTTCATAGATTTTTATTCGCATCTCCGTTCCGACAAGCGTTCTTTATTTCACGCGAATTTTCGCAGAATTTATACAAAGCTTTGAAAAAAATGTCGTTATCTTTGAGGTTATGTCGACCGACACGATACGTGTCGTATCGTGAATCGACCAATCCAGTGTCGCGGTCGCTATCTGTCGGTCCAACTTTTCATTATTATTGTACATACTCGACTGTTTCCTTCGGCGATGGCAGGGTGAGAGGAGGGAAGAGAAAGAGAGGTGTAATAATTAGTTAATAGAGGCGTTGCAGCGCGCGCGCGCGAATTGTTATCTGCGTTCCGTTCGTTTTCGTTGTTTCGCCCAGATCAAGATTCTATATTGTAACAGGGGAAGGGAACAGAGTGTGGCAAATCGCGGAAGTTCGCTTTAACGAGCAAATAGCGACATTGGTTCCAGCGTGACGGCCTTCCACGTTAATTATCTTGTCCGATAGCGCAATCTACGATTCAAAAGCTCGCGAGGAACGTATTTGTGCCAACGACGAAGATACGATCATCGAATTCTGATTATCGGCTCGATAGAACTGTCCGGTCCGTGTCGTATCCTAACTCGACACGGATCAGCGAGCCGGCGAAACCCGAAGAATCAAAATCTACAGCGACAGGAGAAATTTACACTTTTATCGATTCCCGCTTATCTACACGAATTATTCTGTCTCTGTAGAACAGCGGCAAACGAGAATGCAACCTGTTAGTCTTTTCCATTATCCTTTTATGTACAACTCGCTAGGGCGCTGGGCTCTTGCTAGCAAGCATGTTCGATTCCGACTCGATCCTTCAGAAAATCGATTCTTTTGGCGAAAAGATCGATCTTTTGAGTCGAGTCTCTGCACTCTGATATCTTTCGAGAATCGATCAAAAAATCGGTCTGGAAAAAAAAAACAAGTCGATCGTGCAGTCTGTTCTTACTATAAAAAAAAAAAGAATTCATTCGTCACGATTTCTTTTATGAATCAATTCGCAGAGGTCGTGATCTATCGTCGTTTCGTACTATCGAAAGTTATCGCTGATCGTCACTATCGAGATCGACAGTTTACCTACATTATCGATAGACTTAACTCGCAACCTTTCCTAAATGCATGACAACCTGTAACAGGGAACTGTAGAGACGGGTCAGGATGGACCCGGCCGTTGGCAGACAAGGGTTGCAATTAAGAACGTTAAATAAACAGGAAATGTAAAATTTGAAGTGGACCAGGAAGAGTTAGGCTATCCGGGTTAACAGATTAATTTGGCTAATCTCCGTCGCAGCGAATCTCATTTTCATCGCACTTTCATCAAAGGCTTAAGATGAATGAGGGTATGAGCTCCCGAGATGCGAGTTTAAAGTTCACCGGCTGGTAAATCAATACGCCACGAGCAAAAAGAGATAGAAAACGAGAAATGAAAGAGAGGCGAGCGAGTCGGACGAATGGAAGGGAAAAGGAGAGAGAGGAAATAAAACGAGAAAGGGAGTCTTGTTCCGTGTCCTCTGTCCTTGTCCTCTCTCTCTCTCTCTCTCACTCGCTCCTCTTCTCGACGGCCTCCGCAGCGTGAATGAAAACTCCATCGAATGGGAAAACGATCAACCCCTGAAGTAGACACGCTAATAGAGGCCCCCCGTAATTTATATCGCGGCGCGGGTTATTTTCTCGTAAAAAGGAAAGATGAAATACAGAAATGAAATTTCCCAATAAAGCAAGCGCGAGATGAGATGTCGCCGACTCTCCGCTCTCTGATAAACGGTTTTGTCGCGTTCTCACGATAGCTCGTCGTTCGACGAAGAACTATGCCATTACTCTCGCGTGTGCCGCTATGGTTTCTCTTATCGTCGGCTTCTTTCTCGCCGACTGGAACACTCGGTTTCCCCGTTTTATTTAACTATCGATTTGCATACACCCGTGGGTTTCAGTCAAGCCGCAAATTGGGTCAAAACTATGGCAGTGCGTTTCGATACGCTAAAGTTATTTCTATGAATTCCGTACATTCGGGCTAATTCGTCATGGTTGCCAACGTGCTCGCACGCATACTAATCCCAGAGGTAAATACAGGACTCGGAGCTGTTCAAGAAACAGAATTTCGGTCTTGGACTTCGCTCGATGGATTTAATCATTCAGGAATGACGATGCGTTCACCCACTAACGGGGAAATGAAATTCTTCTAGTTGAACTCGGATCTAATATTCTTCTTTGTCTCTTTCATCCTCGCTTCATTGACGTGACAAACTTTTAATTTCGGTTTTCATTCATTTTTTAGTACGCAAAGTTATATCGAACAGCCACAGTTTATCGATCTATTTACTAAAAAGCGAAAATAAACTGCACTTGATCTGCAGTATAATATTTTCAGAATAAAAATAATTGAAGAGAGATGACCGATTGTTGGAAATATTAATCTGCAGATTATTCAGCAAAAATGAAACGTTCCGAAGCAATTGAATCAAATGGAATTTGATCAGAGTTTCAAGCATCCATTTTTGGCATTAATGCGTAGAGTCGATTCCCCATTAATGATTACGTTTATTTTTCTCCCAATGCTGGAGGAACGGATAGGTTGTAATGAAAAAGTATAGCGATGAAAGAAACTTCTTGCACTTATGACATTGCCAACGGTCGACTATGTAAATAACCGCATGGCGCTTCTGCCGCCCGATTCATAACCTCACCCGACATAACCTCAAAAGGGGGTCGTAGATATATGTTACCGGCATAGCATCAAAACATTATGAAAGCATGATCATACGCTCGCATTTGTATGCATATTTATCAGATTATATTCTACTAACTCCTTCAGAAAGGAATAATCTGCTCGTCTTTGTTTCAATTAAAGATAACAGCACAATTAGCGGTTATCGTGGAAATTAATATTTGCATTTTTCTAAACATCGTATTTATTTGCTATTGCTTTAACGGAATGAGCTTCAAAAGCAACTATGCAACTACTGGATGCATACTTCATTAAAAAAAAAACATAAAATAGTTTTCGACAATCTACGCCATTGCTTAACAACCTACAAGTATATTATTCTTGTATTCGCGTGAAATTGTGCCAAGATAAGAGTCGTCATCCAGGCTAGTGACGCTTAAATTAGGCAGATTATATTCGCGAATCGTATTAAAGGTTTTTGATCGAAGCAATTCAAATTCCAGAAAATCGAACTCGATTCGAACGATTGTTCAACTCGTTCAACTTATTCGATGTCAATGGTACGAAAATGAAAACGGTTCAACAACGGATTATGAACTTAAGAGACCTATTTAGAATTTGTTAGACACGCGGTAGTACTAAGATTCGATCCAAAATAAAACTAAATTTCGAAACGCGTGAAATTAAATTCTTATTACACTCGAGCAGCCGAAAATACAATCACGATGATGTGGGAGGCATGAAATGCACGTGGGTGTTTCCTACCTTTATACGTGCATCCAAGTATGCACCATCCTTGGACTATAATATTATTTAGGCTTAATATAGAAAGCAGAACCGTTAACGCGACGTAAAATATTAAATCTTACAATTTATTAATACTTCAATAATTTTTCCATGTTGATGAAATTCAATCATGTTCCATGAAAAACGTTGGAATTTTTCATTTCGTTCAAAACAAGACAGAGAATCTCCCACATTTTTCAAGTTACAAAATAATAAAGTAGCGAAATTTTCATACGCTAAATTTTAAAATTCTTTGAATTTTCGGACTGAGGATCTTTCTTTGTTAGAAGAAATATTGGGTTGAATGAAAACTTCGTATTCTCTGAAACTCGTAAAGCAGCACGTGACGAATATGCACGTTATTCGGAATCCCATAAAAAAACGCACGAACTTTCCGTGCAAGCCCGATATTTGTAATTTTTTTACATTTTACGAGCTGCGTAGTATGCAATTAATCATTAATATGCGGAACGCGATGCATCGGCTGCATTATCGGTCACGTCGATCCGTTTGATAATGGCGTGTAGTAGAAGGTCTCAGTACCGGTGTCCCGATTTCTATCTGGCCCGAGTGTTCGCAGTCGATCCTCAGGATTTTCTACCGCAGTCCATAGGCAAACCCAAAAATAACTCTCCACAGGCTGGTGATCATACTATACCGGGATTGACGCGCCTCGTAGGTGGCACAACTGGTGATTAATATCATGAACGGTATATAATCGCGGCACTAATCAGTGAATAACGTTCCTATGGCAGATTAACAAATTTAAGGCTGTCGCACACTTAACAGCGCCACACATGAACGACACTAGACCAATGTCAACTCGTTTATATAATCCTATGTTGTTCAAATATGAATGCGTTCACCTATGTGCAAAGGAGCGAATACACTAGCAAGTAATTTATGAAAGCAACTTAACTTGCAGAAGTGTGTACACTTGTTTGTAAATATTATAAATATATTGCTTCGCTCTGTGAGAGCAAGTGTCACAAGTGAGTTGGTAGCTGCTAACTCAGAGGCAATTACAAATGTCACGAGAGTTGCTCTCGCAAAGAATGTCACACTTGCTAGTGTATTCTTTTAAATGACTGTAACTATTGCATTCTATAACAGAAAACCATCAAACTCATCGCTAAACCAATTTTATATGAGACCATTATTATTTTACAGATGTCCCACCGTCAGAGCAAGAACCATTGTTTATCTTAAAGCTCCGACAATGCTGTGTAACATTTGATTTCATGGACGCGACAGCAGATCTTAAAGGTAAAGAAATTAAACGTAGTACACTTAATGAACTGGTCGAATACATCACAGCTGGCCGGGGAGTCCTCACCGAGCCTGCCTACCCAGAAATCATTACTATGGTAAGCATACTTGGGAACTACTACTCTCTATCGCTCACCTTGAAAACAGTATAGTTTTATTATAGAACAATGTTTGTCTGATCCGCAGATTTCTGCAAATCTGTTCCGCACATTACCACCTAGTGAAAATCCGGATTTTGATCCGGAAGAGGATGACCCGACACTGGAGGCGAGTTGGCCCCACCTTCAGCTAGTTTACGAATTCTTTCTACGTTTTCTTGAATCTTCAGATTTTCAACCTACGGTTGGAAAAAGAGCTATCGAGCAAAAATTTGTTCTACAGGTACAGATCACATTTTTATGCAACATTATGTTTTGTAATATCGATTCTAATCGCTGTTTATCTTTCGTTTCAGTTATTGGAGTTGTTCGATTCTGAGGATCCTAGAGAAAGGGATCTGCTGAAAACAGTCTTGCATCGTATTTATGGAAAGTTCCTTGGCCTTAGAGCCTTCATACGCAAACAAATCAACAACATCTTTTTGAGGTATGTGTATGTATTCATGCAACTATAGATTTATCCACCTAACGAGTCTTTGTTCATATTTTTTGTTTACTATCCCAGGTTCGTGTATGAAACGGAGCATTTCAATGGTGTTGGGGAACTTCTTGAAATTCTGGGTAGTATTATAAATGGATTTGCTCTTCCTTTAAAAGTTGAGCACAAGCAATTTTTGGTTAAGGTAAGAATTATTTGCATAAGAAACTGATAAGTAAAACATTGTTACATTTTAAAGATTGAATAATCGTTTATCGTTGCGCAGGTGCTGCTGCCACTACATAAAGTGAAGTGCTTATCATTATACCATGCACAATTAGCTTATTGTGTGGTACAGTTTCTTGAAAAGGACGCTACTCTAACAGAACCAGTTATACGAGGCCTCCTTAAGTTCTGGCCTAAAACGTGTAGCCAGAAGGAGGTTATGTTCCTTGGTGAAATCGAAGAAATCTTGGACGTCATAGAACCTGGCCAATTTATTAAAATACAAGAACCATTGTTCAGGCAAATTGCACGTTGCGTGTCTTCACCGCACTTTCAGGTTTGTGAAATATCATTTAACCGGAGAATTTAAGAGGAAAATAATTCACCCATTTTTGTTTTACACTCTAAATCAACAAATTATGTTTGATTTATAACGTCACATTTTAAAGAAATACATCTTACAAGATAGATAGAAAGAGATCTATCACTTTACAGTATGGAAAAATATTAAATGAGTGAATTTTCATCCTGAAGAACGTATGAGGGTTAAACTTAATTTTGCATAAAGATCCTCGGTCTAAGAATTTTCTCGTTTTTTAAATGCATAAAGATACATAGTGTAATTGTTAGGGGTGTACGAAAACTCGAGAAAGTCGGTTCGGGATAGATGGAAAATTTTTTCAGGATTCCTGAGTATATTAGGATTCTTAAATATTCTCGGGAATCTCTGATATATTCGAGAATTTCGAACCTTTTGAGAACCCGACTCACCTCGACCCGTTCCGACCATCGGGTTCTCGTACACCTCTAGTAATTGCAAGTACGAAGTGGAAAGAATAATTTCAAATATCTATGAAAACTGTTGTTGCAGGTTGCTGAAAGAGCATTATACTTTTGGAATAACGAGTACATAATGTCTCTAATTGAAGAAAACAATCACGTTATAATGGGAATCATGTTCCCGGCATTGTATAGAATTAGCAAGGAACATTGGAATCCTACAATTGTAGCCCTTGTTTATAATGTTCTTAAAACATTTATGGAAATGAATAGTAGGCTCTTCGATGAACTTACTGCCAGCTATAAGTCTGAAAGGCAAAAGTAAGTAATACACGAACGAAGGAGTATTGATAAGGCATTTGCGTAGGCGATAGTGGTTGCCGTGTTATCTATAGAAACATTTTTCTAATGTCAGAGAAAGGAAGAGAGAAAAGGAGAGGGACGAAATGTGGAAGAAACTGAACGAATTGGAGGTAGTACAACGTAACGCTCTTACAGCGACCTCCAGTTCCTCCAACACTCCAGTTCCTGCCACCACAGCACCCGCGACACAAGCCCGCCCCTGAGCTGGTGAGTAACACAGCCGCCTCTCGTCGACTAATTTTCCTGCGAGACTCCCGGTATCTGTAGTAATAATAAATAAATAAATAAATAAAACGTGTCTGGCGCTCGAGAAGTATCAAGAGACAAAATAAAAAAAAAAACAAAGAAAAGAACAGGAAAAAAGAGACGATAAAAGAATTGTAAATGTTTTTCCAACGAGCATAATAAATAAGTTACAAGTACGATAATTATTTTTCATTGCAGGTGGAAGTACACTACCACGCTGCCCGATCATTAGTCCTTAGTTTACGTCGATTGTCCATATACTACATGCAAAAAATTACTGTTGTTAGCAAAGCAAAGTGTCCCACAAAATGGCATTCTTGACGTGATATGTAATTCCTTTTTAATTAGTTAATGCCCAGAGAAAAAAAAAGAAACACACACATACACACCCGCGCGCGCGCGCGCGTACACACGTACCTACACAGAACACACATATGTATACAAACAGGGGCGCGAGCGAAGAAGAAAGAAAGAAAAAATGTCCTGCGAAAGAAGCAGTGATGCATGATTCACGATATAATTGTTCTTTGATAACGATGATACGAGATACGATGATGATGATGATTGATGATGATGATTGATGAGTTCGAGATACGTTTTTATTGTGTACATTAATTTTCCACGTTTCTTTTTTTTTTCCTTTTTTCTTTGACAGCAATGATTTCAGTTGTATAATGTACTCAGTGTCAGCACATAATACTAGGATGTTAGTCCCTTCTTAACCCGTAAGGTTCAGCTGTGCTCGGTAGGAGGAGATGATCAAGGTGTAAATTCGAGTATAGATGAAGTATATCGTTATTAAATGTTAATTTTTTGCATGTGACATTCGCGCTTCGGTTAATAAACAGCTGAGATGAGAGTGTCCTAATCACGACTGAGACCCACCTTACTTCTGATTCTCGCCTCCAACCGGAGCCAGCGGGGGCGTTGTTTGAAATGTATCATATATTCATATTAATGATAACGATAACTATAACAAAAAACATAATAAAATTAGGTAAATATATAAATATAAATATATATATATATATATATATATACATATATATATATACAACAACAATATATATATATATATATGATACAATATATTATAAAAATATAGTAATATTGATGATACGACAAGTCACACCATTCACACACAATACACGAATTACACCGAAACTGTGGTTTAACACGTGTAACGTACAGACCGATGTGCTACAAAAAAAAAATACTAACAATTATGCCCGCAGCAACAAATGGAAAAATAAAGTTTTTCATTGGAAAGGTGAGAACCGTGACTGATATGCGACGAGCATATCGAAAAATGAATGAAGAGAAATGAAAAGATAAGAAAAATAATATTATTGAACGATAAGGTTTAATTCATTGAAACAAAAAAAAAACGTAAAAATATATGTTGTTTTTTAAATAAAAAAAGCTATAAATAATAAAAAAATAAAAGAAGCGAGGGGCAAGTATACAATAAAGAAAAAAAATTTAATTGTACCAAAATATCCATTGCTTATAAATATAATAAATAATAGAGATACAATGCATAAGATTTATTCGGAGCTGTGCTCCCACAGGCCACCGCAGAGACGTGGGATCGTTTTTAAAGTTTCTTACCATTGCATAATAAATAATAAACAATAGTAGCTCTTAATAAAATAGGTGGTTAACAAAATGAGTGAGTGCTTGCTCATATTTTCATGAAGTAGCCGAGACGAGACTTGTTACATTTTTATTTTTTCCATCCTTTGTTTTTGCTCTTGTGTCGGAATATGTTTACCTCGTTACTCATAGTACACTTTGTTTACGAATGTACACACTGTTTATCTCCACTTCATGAAAATTAGTTCAAAGGTAAATCGAAGTATATAATTATTGTAAATGCTGTAATGTGACTCGAGAAGAACAACATAGATAAAAATTCATAAGAGTTCTATACGCATAAATAGACACTTTATTAAACGAACGTCTAATTTATTTCTACTCTCTGGTTGTTTCTTTTCTTTTGTGACTGTGGTTTTTTTTCTATTTTTTTCTCTTTCTTCTCTATCTATCTATCTATCTATCTATCTATCTATCTATCTATCTTTCTCTCTCTGTCTGTCTTGAAAACACTTTGCTTAGTCGAACATCAGTAGATCGCTAGAGCTGTTTGTCGTGGCCTATTTTTTCTTTCTTTTTTTTAGGTTTTCGCAAAGACAAAAAATCCCTTCTCCTCCCTTTTCATACTGGTATAATAGAGCATTTTTAATAATTATTACGTTCTGGGCTAAAATAGGCTTTTAGTGCTATTTCAAGTGTAATATAATAAGGGATTCTTGATAATATATTAGTATTTTTTTATATATTGTGACAACCGCATTTGTACCACAGCATGATCACAAGAATCGGATAAAAAATGAAAGAACGACACGTGTTTTTGCAAACGAAGTATACTTCCACACAGTTTGCGGAGAAAAAAAGAAATGGGAATTATAATCAAAAGGCTAGAACAATAGAGACTCTACGAATACAAGCGCGAGCTACACTGTGATAGTCTATCGTACGTATTTATCGTTAAAACGCAATCATTAGCGATTATTATAATTAGATTTCTTTTACCCCTGCCCACCCAACACCCATATCCCTTATGCAATTTACGACCCAGCAAACCTCACTACATTTACGATTAGTACGAATTATGGTGACGAATATGATTTCATTGTATATATATAGATTTAATAGATATATACTTCAGATACTCGTATTAATCACTGTTAGAAAGAAAAACAAAACAGTTGTACAGTTGATTTTAGAATGTAAAAAAGAGTAACATAAATGAAAGTTGATTAATTTATCCTTGTCATATTAAGCATAAGAGTGACTAGCTATTCGTATAATAAATTTAAGTGCAGTAATTACGTAAGATTAGTAATTCTTTATTTATATATATATATACACACATATATACATTAAAACAATTACAACTCAAACAGGTAATTGACATTTCTACGAGAAGGAAATTTATTCAGACGAACGTGTGAAGCACTTTTTTCTATCGAATTTACAAACTTTCTCCTCGTTTGGATTTTTACGAAAATTTGGTATCCCTTCATCCCACGCGCATTATTGTTACAAATGCAGCACCGTTATAATACAGAAAACTTTGCGCATCAATTCTATAAACAAACGAATACACGCATTGATCTAAATATTTTATTTCATAGCGTATACTGATCCTTGAGGTAGGTTATGATTTACAAATAAAAATAGATGAAGCAATATATACATACAATATGTAGACAAAATAAAAAAGTTTTCAGTACAACTTTGTACAGAGAGCAGATTTAAAAGAAATTAACAACAATTACAATTATTTATCATTCATTACAATACTTTCAAGACTCGTATAATTCTTTCATAAGATATAATTACTGTGCTTTGGGTATATCGCAACTATATATTTATATATATAATATGTTAACAAACGAGTTTAAACGATTTAAACATATTATTTCAAAAAAAGATCTCGATTTGTACACGTATACTATATTAACCATAATATTATCCAAATTAGTATTTTATCTCGCCCATATATATAAATAGTTCGACTAATTGCGCCGATAAGGTTATGCTTTCCAAAAGACAACTGTTTGATCAGTGAAGATAAATCAAGTCGTTCTTTTCGTTTATTATCTTACCGTGATTTTTTTAATTTTATCAATCACGTTATATCGATATTAATCTGCATATATAATAGATCATAACCGCGTTTTTAACAGAACGAGTGATACATCGAGCCAGTTCTACTCATTCATAATTTACGAATAACGATTTGCACGGTTGGGGAGGTCAACCGATTAACAGATTCGAGTAAATTAGAAAATTATTTTCACGACTTTTTGCGCTTTAAATCGTCGACATACCAAACGCACGATTACTCATGGGCAGTACCCATGTTTCGCGAGTGTTCACAACAGAAGAAGAAAGATATGTGCCTTCGGTGTTCGAATTAAGGAAAAGCTGACATTTCGGATAGTCCGCAGAAGAATGACTTTATAAAAATGTAAAAGTTAACGATTTGCTGCTAAGAACGTTTAACTGAAACCGATGCGACGTTGCTGAAAATCGCAGCCATATACATAGGTTACGAGTCCTTCTTGAACATCGTATTTAAATAGATCCATCGATTTGACGTTCGATCCGCTGTCGTAATGTTGTCGCGAAAAAATAAAGATCTTCGGACGATCAAGGAAGGAGTCGTCGGGAAATATGTCAAGAAGGAAACGCCGCCCGAGATGCCCAGTAAGTCGTCTTCGTTTTCGTTTTTGTTTTCGTTTTCGAATGATTGTCAACGGACCGTGTCACTTTCCAATGGTGACAGTGTCTTTTAATTCGTTACCCTCCACAAGCTGTCTCGTGTTTTTAGTTATTAACGTATGGACCACAGAGCCCAACAGAAGATCTAGGAATCGTAACAATCATCCAACTATCCCTACATCTATGGTAAATAACATAATCGTACGCATGAAATTTTCGTCTGGAAATAAACGTTCATTTTTGTATAGTCCATCCCGCAACAACCCATTATGATACAAAAGTTTGGAAACACTAAAACAACCATGAGTGCTGTAGGTTTAGGCAGTCACGAGGGGAAGTACACACCGAACAGTTCTGTTCCGGATCTGGCTCAGAGGTAGTTCCTGTATTAGGTTTTACTATGAGTGGTATCGCTTTTTGACATTGGAGCGCCAATACGCTAACAAGTAACTTGGGACAGTTGTTGCGAGAGCAATACTTGCGAGACTTGTAAATGCCTCTTTGAGATAGTGGCCAACAGGTTCAACTCACTTGCAACAGTTTCTTGGAGAGCAAAACAATATATTTGTAAACAAGTGAACATTCTTCTGCAAGCTGTTCTCGCAAGAAAATGTTGCAAGTTACATATTAGCGAGTTTGCACTTTAAACGCCTCTGAAATAGCGATTGGCAGGTAGAACTTTCAGAGAACGAAACAATGTGTATTTGCACCCTAACTTCAAGCACGAAAAAAACTTTTAAGTTATGTACATCTATGCAGATTTGCAAGTCTATCTGTTAATACGAGTACAAGGGATGGATTATCCTCTCGCACAGCAACACCGATGTATCACTCTGGACTCTCTCCTGCTATGTCACATACATACGTGAATCAGTACGCAGGATCCGAATATCATTTAGACAGAATCCAAACACCACAGATGCCTTACAAGTCGCTCGACATTGACTCAGGCTACGAGGAGTACAATCACTCTGTATACCGACAGAATACGGGGTATAACAATGATAGCGTACTCAGATGATTTACAATGATAAAATATATATGTAGTTGTTTTACTGTATTTTTAAGATATAGTAGATGCCACTCGGAGAGGTCAAGTTCTAGGAATGACCAACAGGAAGAACTTCCTCTACCACCGGGGTGGTCCGTTGATTTTACCCTCAGGGGTAGGAAGTATTATATAGATCATAACACGAAAACCACTCATTGGTCCCACCCTCTTGAGAAAGAAGGTTTGCCCACAGGTTGGGAAAGAATAGAGTCGCCCGAATATGGTGTTTATTACGTTAAGTAAGTATAATGTTCAAAGAACCCATGGAAAACTTGCGTCTCAATTAGAGCTCTTACTACCCGGGTGTCAAAGTACTCAGAATACTTTGGATAAACCATTGTTCGATCTATCTCTTATTTATCTTTTAAATCCACTTTTACGCAAATTTGTATACAGGGTGTACAAATGTTTCTTTCAATTTTGATCTTGTATGACTCTCAAGGTTATTGTGAGTTGACACACTCTTCCATATGGAATATAAAACTATATAGCATTCCATTTAAAAAATTGAAGGTCACCTTCATTTTTCTAAAAAAAGTGCAAACACAAGAAAATTACATACGCAATTACGTTGTTTGCAAAATCCTAATAGTAGTATTAAAAAAACAGCATTCTTTTGTAAACATTAGAATAAACGTTTACTATATTTTGAACTACAATACTCTGTTATTTCCTCAATAGTCAGAGGATATAACCCTGGTAACAGAGTGCGTTCGAATTGATTTGCTGTCTGAAAATATATAATTTGAATAAATGTTAATTGAATGGGTATCGGAGCAATAGTAAGGGCCCTACTATAAGTAGGAGGTTTCAGTGAACTATGGTCGAGATGTATCGGTTATTTTCAGTCATATCACGCGGCAGGCGCAATACGAGCACCCGTGTTACCCCCATGAGATACAAGCCGTCCGCGTGGTGTCACCGCTACGCCATACGCAGTTTCATTCCCACAGTGTTTTGGTCCCAGCCAATCCGTACTTGAACGAAGAAATACCTCACTGGTTGTATGTATATAGTAGAGCATCTGTGGCATTAGACCGTAAACTGAGGTGGGAGCTGTTTCGCTTACCCGAACTCGACTGTTTCAATGCCATGCTTACAAGATTATATAAACAAGAGCTGGAAGAAGTTGTTATGCGCTACGAGGAGTACAGGTTTGTCCGAACTGTTCTACCATGATGATTCATCGGCGAACAATAACATTCTCTAATTGTTGTTCGTTCAGGTCAGCCTTATTGTGCGAAATGGAACAAAGACTAAAAGAATTGAACCCTGAAACCTCTAGTTCCTCGTCCGGAGCAATTGCACTACGACAATCTCTTCCTTGAAACTTAACGGGGAGCGTTCTAAGTATTTGACCCTCTTGCGGATCAATAACAGTTCCTGTAATGCAAGTGGAAGAAATTGACCAGGATATTGTTTCAATTATATCTACAATTAGCATAAACTTAGCGAGATTTTATTTTTTTTAATCTATTTTATAAATTATCATTCAATAAACTAGCTTATCTTTTACAAGTCTATTTCACTATGCTCATTCTCTGATAGATCCACCATGCCGGGAGGTATTACTTTGTTGTCTACCATTTTTAATCCATTGATGGTTATCGAATGAACAGTGTCCTTTTGGTGGTACTTCAATAAGGCAGCCTCTGCAAAAAGCATGATTTAAATAAAATACAACAATCGCTTCAAGCTTTGAAAACAATGTCCACCTCAAAGTTGCGTACTTTGTGCTTCCGTGGATGCCATTCCTATTTTCACAAAATGAAATATATAAGTAAGGATACAAAGGTTCCAAACAACACCAAGGTATATCCTGGAGGTGTATTTTCTAGTCTTCGCGGTATTTGGTAATCTTTTTGAAAGTAGCCATCTCCACCATTTTTGCACATGCATGTTAACGGCTTTACTGATACAAATTCAAATTTAGCAAAAGAATGGACTTGAATAGAATATGTTTAAATTACTTTCGATGAATGATGATAAACTTTCTATATATTCATGTTGCATCGATCACTGACATAACAAAGTGCACCCAATTACAGTTTCGTATGCGAGAAGAATAAGAAATAAACAAGAATAATTCGGACTCAAAATGTTAAACAATGATGACGTTAGATCAACTAGGAGGTTATTGTTACATAACGTGCTTGATCTAAAACGAAATCTTTATAATTTCTTGTAGCGAAACCACGTACATAACCTCGTCGAATAAAAGAGTGTGTATTTAGCAACTCTGGTAAAGAAAATAATGAATATTTGTTAAAAGTGCATAGTGATACCATCTACAGTAAAATATTTACACTTAGCGAATTCGTTTGATCATTTCATGCTAGATGGCAGAACCATCCAATTTCTTGTAGCGCTATCCATGAGCGCTATAAACACAAGTCCGTGGGACTAACGAGATTTTGCACAGACGAGATAGCGTTGCTGACCTTCTGTCCTATACTCCGGCCACAATATATCCTAGAGGGCGTAAGAAAACAGCAAAATTTTTGGGTGGTCACGATCTCTCGTAAGACTATGACCAGTCACTAACAAGTACAGGGGAAGACAAAACATTGAATATGATAAATAGATAAACACCTCTCTGATAAACATAGAATACCACCTAAAGTGGTAGAGGGGATAACAATGGGCTACTGTTGTACAAGATAAACAGGGTTTCTAAGTAGAATTTTACTGTGTTTGATCAGAAATTGTAAATTACCTTCATGATATCAGTCAGAATTGCAAATGTTCTTACATTATGTTAGGAATATTTAACAATTAGTACCATTTTTACTTCATATGAAATATAATAAAATTAAAGAGTGTTTATTGTATAATGCAGTGTACACCACATTCTTTTTAAAGCTTTGTCAACGTTTCCAGTTTTACAAATCAGTTGATATAAACATCGGAGCAAAACAACACGTTGCGTAACAGATTGATTATAATTCTCTATCGTCACATAGCTTTATTGCCATTGAAAAGGAAAAATACGGAACACTCTCACTATTAGCACGTCGTTTAAACCTCTGTGTAGCCAAACAAACATAAAACGTTGTTACTCCACATTGTTTTATTAACTTCTCCAATTCAATTCTATAACCTCAAATTAAATAGATGAAACATCATTTTTTTTAGATACCCGTGGCATTACATGGCTGGAGAAAACAGTATATCGGCAAAAATTTGCTCATGAGATATATCATTAACATCATTCGAGCAATTAATTTTTGTAGCTACTAATTAAATAGATGAAAATAATTTAGACAATTCAGAAATAATTTTTCGAACGATACATGGCGTTGTATGGTCCAGAAACGCGGCGCATAGGAGAATTGAAAAAAATGAGCAAATAAGATATTCTATTATAAAAATTTAAATTTGTAGCCTCGGATTAAATACGTAGATAAAGGTAATTTAGGCAATTTATGCAAATCTTTTCGAACGATCCACGTGGCGTTCCAAAAATCACGAAAAAAACCATTATCTCTATTCGAGCAGTTAAATTTTCTCGAACTAACAGTAATGAAGAAACTAGGTGATTTGTATAAAATTTTTCAAGAAGAACTGTGCTTTTCCGTGGAAACGGGAACGCAGCGTTTGCGTGGTGTAACGGTTACACTGTAACCGGCTCTCGGGATTAGGAAAAAATTCGTGAGCGCATAAACAGGCGAGATTGTTCATATCGTACAGCACTGGCTTCTATCGGAAAGTGAACGGTGATTGGTTGCGCGGGCTCCGAGTAGAATGAGGCATCGGAACGGGACGTCTGGCAATCGAATAAAAGGGGAGGGAGGAGTGATTTCGCGCGTTGAACGGATTCCGAATAATTTCGAAGAGACTCGCGAAGAGTTGCACAGTTAGGTCGTGGCCGATTGATCGAGCACAGAATCGAGCAGGCGAGTCCGTCCGTGAAGGCTTGACGAGATGTCCGTGATGGGAAAGGTACGAATCAATTGATACGGTTAAACGTCCGATGCCGACACGTCCGAAGCCGGGAGATATCGCCTTTATTGTTGGTCCCCCTCTGACCAAATCATTTCCGTCCGATCGGAACTCTCGTATTTCTATCGCGATCCATTCGATTCTACACACTGCTATAAATTACCTGTTTATCGTTCTTCATAGTCGTCCGTCTTCCCGGTATCAAGTCAAGCTTCGGTCAGCGATTGCTTGGTCAAACCACCGAAGCCGGTAAACATCATTTCTGCCGGATTATTTACTTGCTTATTTCTCGTTTACAGCCGGTTCTTTACTCCTATTGGCGGAGCTCCTGTTCTTGGAGAGTGCGAATTGGTAAGCGCAAAATTACATTCGTTTATCTCGAGGTTCTCGAACCCGGTGTTTTTGTTTTTTAATTATTTCGTAGACGCGAGTGTAATTATTGAAGGATTGTCGAAAAGATAGCTATGTAGACTGCTATTTCAATCTGTGCCCAATGGGTAAATTGTAAATTACGAAGGATATAAATTATCTTATGTAAATTCATTTAACGGTGACTTAGTGTGATATTTTTACATAGCACTCAACTTGAAAGAGATTCCGTACGACATAAAACCAGTGAGCTTGATCAAGAGTGGAGGAGAACAGCATTCCAATGAGTTCCGCGAGATCAATCCGATGGAGCAGGTGCCTGCGCTTCATATCGACAATCATACCCTTATAGAGTCTGTAAGTATACCGAGCACTTGGTTGTTAAAATGAATGTTTATAGTACTGTGCATTCAGTGAACCATTTTAGTGCCACTCAGTGCGATTGCGCTATTTAGATTTCATCTCGAATGATGCTACGTTTGATACGAATGCTCAAGTAATGCAAAAATGGTTCAGAAAACAGTGTAATCGCACTGCTTGTTATTTATCAACATAGAAACAGAATAATGCGATCACGATGTTTGGCACTATTCAATATGCTTTTCCAAATGATCGCTGTCACTAAATCAGTTGAAGAGAAATGATTTATACAATTAACCTCCTGACTACAAAAGGTGTATACAATACGCCCTCACATATTGCTCTCAATGAACTCCTCCTATTCAATTTTCTAAATATTGGAAGTACTAATTATATTTTGCACTTGATTTACATTGAACGTTATGTTGAACTTGATTTTCAAAACTGAGTATCCAAATATATATCTTCTTTTGCTCATTATTCAAATATGGAATACTTGTTACACAATTGAATTCAGATTGGAGGAAGCAAATTTGAAAAAAGGAATAGGATTGATGAATGCGAAGAATGGATAAAAGTATCTTTAATATATTAATACTTCAGTTATACATCCGTACAGCGAGAGAACAAGTTTCTCACTGATTTACAATACCTTTACATCTTCATTGCAGTTGAATATCTTGCAATATCTGGAAGAGACCAGGCCACACCGACCTCTAATGCCAGCGGATCCAGTGAAAAGAGCTAGAGTCAGAGAGATTTGCGAAGTGATAGCCAGTGGTATCCAACCGTTGCAGAATTTGGTTGTACTGATCTATGTTGGGGAAGAACGTAAAAAGGAATGGGCGCAACACTGGATTACAAGAGGATTAACGGGTAAGAATATAAATAAATAGTCATAACTATTGGAATTATTAATATTCTTCTCTCCTTCAGCCGTAGAAAAATTACTGTCATCGAGTGCAGGAAAGTATTGCGTGGGAGATGAAATCACGTTGGCAGATTGCTGTTTGATACCACAAATATTTAACGCGAGGAGGTTTCTCGTCGATCTGAGACCCTTCCCGACAATTTTGAGGGTAGACCGTCACTTAGAGAACCATCCAGCCTTCACCGCTGCTCACCCAAATAATCAGCCTGACTGTCCTCCAGAGGCGACCAAGTAGCAAGCAAGGCAGACCACCCTCTTCCTCTTCTAATTTTTTAGAAGCGGGAAGGGCGGTGGTCCTAATTTGGTAGTTCCATAGTGACAAAAGGTGATGCGACTCTATTTTTATCAGAAATAATAACATAGAATTTGTTAAAGGTTGATAACGACTGGTGTTTTATTAGAGGTGTGCGAGAACCCGAAAATGTCGGGACGGGACGGGTCGAGAATTTTATCTGGGATCGAGACGGGTTCTCGCACATCCCTAACTACTATCAACATTTTTGGTAAATTGAGATGCAACTTTTTAACAATCGCATTCCACCATTCGGACAAGCAATGAAATTGTTACCTGACAATGCATCATGGTTTCACATGTTTCACTGGATTGTCTGTTTGTTCATTTTATGGAACGAGTATTCACCTTTTATCACTTGCGAACTACATTTAGGTACCGAAATGGCGGAAAGCGTGTAGTAGAGTACTTACACGACTCTACAATTAATTTTCAATTATGAAATGGAACATTGCGAGAGAAGAGACGCTGCGCCATTTTCGGTACTTACTCAGATGATAGAAATGTTGGCCTATTTTTAATTTTTTGTTATGTTTTTCCATTGGTTCGTACGCACAATCAAAATTTACTGAGAAATTTGTCTTCGTACAGTACTTACGCATTACTTTTGTAAAGTGTATCGACCTATTCTAAATAGGTTCTGTTGTCTGAAATCAAAAGTTTACTTTTTATACTTACGATAATATAATTTTTTCGATTACTTTTAGCTTACATAGATTAAGGAGAAGTGTTGCTATTAAATAATATTAGATAATAACTGGACATTCATTACCGAGTGTATAACGTAGCAGATTTGAACATCGTGAAACAAGAGTGACGAAAAAAAAAAATGAAAGAAAGAAGGAAACTTGCAAATAAGGGAACGCAATCTGCTCAAACTCCATACAAGATACTGAGGAATGAAAAGTACAAATGAAATTCCTTTTCTAAAGCTTCTATATCCGTTCGGTACGTTCCATTTCTTCCTGGGAAATTATGTCGAGTCCACGAGTAAGCGTTACTAGGGATACTAGATACAGTATAACTTTCAATTTCACGAGTATTTTTTAGCTTGAGAAGATAGTGAAGGTGTGCTCGACGTTGATGCTCGACACGATTTCAAAACTCGCGCTATAATCTGTTAACCGGCCGATCATTTTGTTGTTCTACTTTTTCCTCAAACAATCTGATGGAGAAGAACGATTTTTCAATCTAATATACGAACTCCGGTTAACAGTTTAGATGCAATGAATCTTCAGAAACATTCCACGTGATCTGTCTACTATATAATTAAAAAATAAGGGTGTGGGGGAAGCTACGATTAAAGCTCGTATTCGAAAAGTTTTTCGAATTGTATTCGTCTTTCAATCTTGAGCACACTTTGAGTACTTTCCGCTGTATTGTTTGCGAGACATAATCTTATATAGAGATATATTCTCGACCGTATCGCCTGTAATTGTAATAACGTCTATATATTTTGTAGTTTTATACACGGAACTAATACGTTTTATGCGCGATAAAGACGACTGAATTATGGTACCAAACAATTGTCAATGATCCGATCGATTGACATTGTTCCTTATTGCCGGGTTCCTTATTGCCATTACTTCCCGTAATTCCGAACACTTGGCTCATCGATCCCGTCAACCTGTTAACCGGTAGTCCAAAATCATTTTCATTATATACATATATTTGTGTCGTCAACTGTACCTCGTAAAGACTCAGCGTAGATACCAATCTCTAGACTGCGGATGCTTCTGTGAACTCGTATTCTTGTAAAAACTAATACACCGACTGTTTTTCTTATCATTTTCATTGTCACGACAATAATGCGAATGAGAACTGCCTCGAATTTTAGTAAATTTTTGGGGTTTTACATACTTATGTTTGCAAATACTGCGATGAAATCCACAGTCTAGAAACGGTAGACGGTAATAGACAATAGAGCATGGGAATGATGGAGAGTGTTCGCCGGTTAACAGGTGAACAAACACCCTGCTAGCCTAATCAAGCAGTTCTTCGTGTAGAGCTCGTTTTTGTAATCGTGTTTTCCTTGACATTCCGTTTTACGGATTACTTAAGAAATACCGTACCGTAGTAAATAGATGATAGGTGGGGCGGAGGGGTATTTGTTTGCATGCTTCTTCGACTAGGCGGCTAGGAATTGTTATAATTTATACTATATACTATAACGACGAAGAAAAAATGACAGAGAGTTATACATTTCATACGTAGACGTGTGTGCATCATACAAGTGGGCGACTAGATAATAATGTATATATAATTTTTATACAAGACGTTCGAACGAATGTGTTGCATGCAGAGAGACACGGGCCAAGGCCACCCGTAAAACTACTACTTCGACAACAGCATCTCGCACGTCATACATCGAGCGTTCCCTCCATAGCGTCGCGTCAATACTAAAACCATCGTACTGTGAAACGTTGTCACGTTAGTGACTAGGCGACACCAAACGAGGTCAAGGACAAACTAGCTCTCGATGTTCCGGATCGTCTCACGCGACGTTACAGAGGAAATACTATTAGATGCGGTACAATGATCTTCTCTCGATACGAAAGCGATGAATCTGTTCTGAGATTAGCAAATGAAAGATTGGATCCTCGAAATGGCAGACATCGGGAGACACAATCTTTCCTCCATAGCGTCGCATTTTTTACTCCGATCATGATGTGTTCAACAATACTCTGTTTGACCATAAGACATTACCAAGTAACAAGAAATAAGTCCACTGCCTAATAATCTCATGGTTCATAGAACACAGCGCGACGCTAACGAGGAAAAGGTGTATATGGAGAAACAAGGACTTCAATGTTCATACGAAGGCCGTGCGATTTATGATTTAAATGGAGATTTGTTAAATCTTCTTATCCGGAACATATTAAGAGACGATCATTCGTATTCCTCCATAGCGTCGCAACCCATTTCAATGGTCGCTAGTGGCGCGACCAATCGTTAGGCAATAGCGAATTATCGACTAACAAAAATGAAAACGGAAGCGTCTTAGACTCGTCGTCGCGCGACGCTACGGGGGGAACGCCGTACGATAGAGTTTAAATAGGGGACGCAGAAAGGGATGCAAACAAGTGACACCCTTCGATCGTAATCGCACAAATGAGGTTCGTTCACGTGAAGCGTTACAACCGGTCGACGTCACACGACCGTAGGGAGGGAAAATCCTTTTCCTCGCCCTTCGGTTTCTTCCGAGGTCACGTGATCACGTGAATTTGTTACTCTCTTAATAGTACCGAGCAGATGAGAAATGGATAATTCTCAGGGAACGATTTACCGGTTCAAGGGAGCGACACTAAGGAGACTTTAAGCTCGCGGAGGGCGGAGGACGCGATCGCGACCAAGACAAATTCTCCATTTCTCTGCACGTGGTGCGTTTTGTTTTCGATGAAGAACTGACAGCTTCCTTTCGTACACAAGAGAGTGGGGGCGTCTGTACAACGAGGCAGCCCAACGAGACCATAAAGGGGTTTAGGCCGAATTCAGTGGGCAAATCAATCTTTTTCTGATGAGAAGTCGTAAATTCTTGGACCTTTTTGAAAACACTTATTTCGAACTGTTTTAAGAATGTTTTGGGGACTGTTTAGAAGCGAAACTGGATTGATTGAGTTTGTTCATGGTCCTGCCAGCTTTCTGCTTCGCTGTATCGTCATCCCCGAGTGTACAGGGTGGGACACATAAGTGAGAACACCTAACTGACTGTTCTAGATTCATTTTTTATATTTTTATTAATCTTATCGAATAGGATTTACTTTTAAGGAGCTTAAAAAATGAATGTATTGTGAATTCAAGTTTTTAATCCTACGAGTAAGATACCTACTTTTGTTTTTATTATTATTATAAAGAAGCTTTGTAAGCATCCTTTTAAATACTCATTCTAAAAGATATTATTAGATTATGTTACTGGGAGTAGTGTTTTTATTGAAATTCTTATTTTTAATAGATAATGTACTTAACAGTTCAGTGAACGTTTTGTATCACAAAGAAGCTTGGAAGTATTCTTTTAAATGCTCGTTCTAAAAGATATACATATAATTAGATGATGTTACTGCGAGTAACTGTTTTATTAAAAATCTTATTATTATTGGAGAATGTACTTAACGCAGTTTCAATATCAGAAACAAACTAGAGCGTACTTAAAACTCGATTGAAATGCTTATTGCGATGGAAAACTATATCGAGCAATCCAGTGAATCAATTCGAAGAGTAGAGTTGCATCGAGTTCAATTTGTTAAAAGTCAATGCTTGTTTAACTCACTGCGATAGATGCGGAGGATTTTTATTTAAAGATCCACAGTGTGGTAAACGCGTTATATCTTTGCTGACAAAACGAAAACCGCATACTTTCGAGGTTTCTGTTTATTCGAGGTGGGATTAGCATTTAGGTGTTGCTGGTTAGGTGTCCCATTCTGTTGGTAGAGCGACGGCTAAGTATCGCGGCACCGTATCGAGAACAGAGGATAGAAGCGACCATTGATTTCTTGCGTATAGGTCCGGGACAGGTTTATGGTCGACAGAGGACAACCATTTGTTAGAAAGTTCGTTTTGACGACGGTCCTAAGTAGAGTTTAGTTAGGTAGTGGCGCGCGTACCGTTTGTAAAATCATGCGTGGCATAGGAGCGAGGTTATCCGAGCATATGTATTATAATTAAACAGTAACAAGAAAAAAAAAAACGATACTTCGGACGAGACACATCGGCGGAAATAAAAAAACCACACAGAGACACCGGAGTTACGGTATTCGAATACGCATAGATATTTTGTAAGTGAAACAAATTTGAATTATGTACGTTCGCTGCTTACGAGGAATAATAAATTCTGTGTCATAGTGTATCAGATGGTGGTACCGAAATGTGTATTTATTTCGTTCTTCTATCGACGCGACCGGCCACGAGCATGAACACGATGCCAACGGCTATCGGGCGTGTGTTTGTCAATGCGCACTTATCGCCTCGACAGTAGCAGCGCCGGTTCTTATCAACGGAATCGTAACCGGTTTCAACTGAACTGCTGCGAGGCACAATGAATACTTGAAATGCGCTCTTTCGAGGCGGGGTTTTTTTTTCAAACATGGTGGAATTAATCCTGGAAAAACTGAGTCTACAGGTACAGAAACATATCCTGCGCAATAATCATTCAGGGATTTGGTTATATAAGAACAGTAAACAATTTTTCTATGCATGTCTCTGACAATCTCAATATTTATAAATTTTATTTGAACCTTCAGTTTCTCGAGGACTTCTTTTAAAGTAAAAAAATATTAGATTTCGAAAACTAATTTTCATAAACAAGAATGCAAGTAAAATGTTGTTCAATGGAGATGTAATTTTTTTAATACACCAAAATACATGCAGACATTAGAAAGTAATTAATTTTTTACTTAGAAAGCCAATAGACGCAAAAATGTAAAAGATGATTAATTTCCAAGCCGTAGGTCGAGTCACTTTCTTCCATATTGAGAGATCGAATAAAAAACATTCGGATTGGATAAATCAAAAAGATACATGTCCTTGAGAATTAAATTTTATCATTTCATCATTAATAAAATAGAAGCAATAATGAAAAAGAAAATTTCTGAATTGTAAATTAAGTCTGTTTCGTCCGACATGTTGAAGAAAAGCGTTCAGTGAAGTAAAAAAGAATTTTACTTCGAAAATTCAATTTTATCACAGAGAACATTAATAAAACGGCAGAAATGCAAAAGACGATAAATTACAGCGTAGTTAGAGCCGCCATATTGTAAGTTCGATGAAAACCGTTTTTTCTCCCCGGAAGTATCCAAGGATTTCAAGTATTCAAGGCTTGGTATCAACGCGCGCTGTCGACGCCGGAAACGTGCGTGGACAAGCGTAGAGAGAAATAGAATGTAAACAGAACTCTCTGATGTAAATAAGCGTGAAACTGAAATAGAATGAACAACTTACCCGGCAACAGAAGTTCGGTACGCGCTCGGCGGCGTTTCCAGGCGTTCGAACGCGCGAAATTCAAACTGTAAGGCAGGTGTTCAGCCGGTGGCAACGTTTCCCATCAATAGTGTAAAAAAGAAAAAAAAACACCGAATCCTCTGTACATTTACAAAAGGCGAACGAAGCATTAAACAACAAATGTTTTCGTTCCGTCCGCCTGAACTCGGTCCTTGTTTCGTTTCTCAATTGTCTTTATTACAAATCCATCGTGTAAAAAAATACATTCCCTGATCGTCCTATACTGACTAGTTAGACAAGCACCTTTTTTTCCATCTTCGAATCTGTTCTCTTTCTTTCCATTCGTTCTCTGTGCCGCAGAATATGTAATACTCGTACACAGATGGAATGCACGCGAAAAAGAACCGCGGATATCGGATGATATGCTATATTTTATACTATACTTCGAACGCGGGGTACACGCAACAACGATCAACAACAACATCAACAACAATAACAACGGGCACGTCGCCGAGAACCGCTACAATGCTGTCCGAGACGGATTTTCGTCATCGGAAATACTTGCTACGCGGGTACAATTGAACGGCGACCATATCTAATTGGGGTGTGCGAGTAAAGAACGTTTCGGGTTCTGGCCGGGTCGGCTCGGGTCGGGATCTCGAAAGCTTGTAACGTTCGGGTCCCCGCAGTTGCAGTCTCGCCCCGAAAATTTCTAATCGCGTAATTAAATTGGGGAACCCAAAAAATTTCTAATCGCTCGATTACAATTTTGGGCACCCGAACTTTCGAAACTTTCAGAATTCCGAAGTGGATTCGGATGTCTGCACACCTCCAATATTAAAATATCAGAACTCTAATCGTACCACCACGTTCCATTTTTCAGCTTTGTCTTTTGTATCTTTGTATTTTCGGAAATATTGCAGTTGTATTGCAGACTGCACGCGACGTTCAGCTCGTTGACAATAGAGATAAACGAGGGAAACAGGATACACTTCGTCCGTATCGCACACAAAACGCATCCTCGTTTTTCTTTGTCGCTTTTGTCTGTTCTCTCGTTTCCTTTTCTCTCTCTCTCTCTCTCTCTCGCTCTCTTTCTATACGTACGCAGGTTTATTTATTTATAAAACGACTTACAAACTAAACGGAATCGTCGCAGCTTTCGTATTTACAGGTACACAGACAGACAGGGACGCTCTCACCTGTCCACCGGGCGTGCAAGTACAATTTACCTGTGCCGTTTCGCGGACTTCGAGTATAAAAAGTTCAACGAATTGTCAAAACGTTGTTTAACGTCCACTGTCGAGCACAACTACAGTGAAACGAATTGCGCGTCGTCTTTATGCGTTTCATTTTTTAATGTTATAACATTTTATACGTTGTTGCGGTCAATTCTAAATACAACGATCATAGAAAATAGTGCAACGAATCATGTTGTTATTTTCTGTATAAAAGATATCGTCTTTTTTCGACAAAAAATATCTTGTACACATACTGCCTTTAGAATCTAGCCAAAATGTTGTCGCATATTTTGTTATAATATTAAAAAATTTCAGAGGTTAAGAAAAATAGAATGTTACCTTATTGTTACTACTTTCGCATCCAATTTCTGTTTTATAATTGTTTTTTCGTGCGTTGCGCTCGACAGAAGGTTAAAATCGCAATTCACAGTATTTCCTCCGTAACGTCGCGTTTCTATTCCCTCTGTATTACATCGTACCAATCGCAATACAGAAAATATGTAACCAACGAGGTTAGTGAGTGAGAATGCATTTATTGAAATTATTGCGCGACGTTACGGGGGTGGGGGGAAGAACTCGTCTAATCGAGTTCTCTCTATCTAAATATTTTACAAAAATCGTGCATTTAAAAAAGTGTACCAATGAAGACTGACAGAAATAATGGTAGCGAACGAGTTAATCGATAATGCAATGCACAGAATGGTAAGATTCGTTTCCGGGAATCTTTGAGAAAATGAAAACGAGGAATAGTATTAAAACAATACTGTCTCGGAGACGAATTCGATTCGTCTCTATTATACCCTGGTTGGCAGGTTGAAGCACGTCCACGCAGCTTGTCGGTCGGCTCTATTTTGTTTTTCTTTCGAATGAAATTCGGAAAAAGTGGTTTTCCCAATTTCGGAACGATATTACAATTGCACAAGATCCATCGGATCTCGAAAGAGGAAGCTGCTCTCGAAAATGGGGAGGATATGTGGGAATCTCGATGAGATTCGATAAGAAATATATATCACAGCGAATGAGAGACAGAGAAATAGGTAGAGGCGGAGTGAAGAAGATAGAAATAGATACGCCCCTGGCAGTAAATATTCGATCAAGACCACAAAAAATGTATTGTTCAAGGAATTATTTGATTGCGTACGAAGCACCAAAAATTGTATTATGTAGACAAAGAAAATATTAATAAAATTTCCTTGTGTATCGGTAAATGTGTTCTTACCCTTTCAGAAAATATATAAATCATTGTGCTTATTGTTGTATGGAAATTTTAAAAGAAATTTCTATGGCATAGTAGAACATTTTCTTGCTTTAATATTTTTTTATTGGGGTTGACGAGCTGATCCGTCATTTATGTTCGCTTTTCAAAATTTTTGAATGTTCTTCTTAATTCATCGAATCACTCTTCCACTCCGTTTCTATTACGGTAAAATTTCGCCATCTCAAGTTTACCGCGTCTCTTTCGTTACGGCTTCACGAGTGTTCATAATTGATAAGTCACCCAGTTAACAGGTTTGGACGACCTCTCAGAGATTCGACTAATTTTAGCTTTTCTTTATAAATCAGTTTTAGCAATCAAATTGTTTTACATTGATTTTAATAGAAGAAGATCGTTTTACTCGACAAAGTAACGTATGTAGAGCATCAAATTGAATATACTCTAGTCTTGAATTTCGGAAATTAAATTGTAAGACCAGTGAAAACGATCTTAAAAATTGCCAAAGAAATTTCCTGGATCATACAACAAAACAGACGCGTCTATTTTTGGTATTAACATTCCGTTCACACACGACCAATTCAATTGTCGTCGTTAACTGACACGATCAATTTTTTAATCACATTTTCAAAGAATCGTAAAACACAAAAATCATTTTCAATCCGTTATGAATATTGCAAAAGCAGATTTGATGCTACGAATTTATTTGGATAATTGAATGAAAGGAAATTGAAACAATGTGAAAATCATTTCGACTCGACCAATAATTCAGAATAATGCTCAAAAGAGAAAAATTTTGCACGACTATCCACGGTCTGCGAATGACAAACACTCGATTTGATCGAATAATATTTTTTGCCAGAAACAATAGAAGACAGACAGAGAGAGAAAGAGAGAGAGAGAGAGAGAGAGAGAGAGAGAGAGGAGAAAAGACAGTAGTATAGATAGAGAAAGAAAGACAAACAGTCAGACAGAAGACAGACAGACTATGCGTACGATGATCGTATACAGCGACACTGAAATGGACAAATGGATGGATCGATGGACTAGATGGATGGAGTTTCGTGTGGTGTGGCCAGGTCATGAAATGAAGAACAACAGAATGCATTTAATGAGCGATTGTTTATTATGCTCTTATGGTCACTTGTCATACAGGTAACGATGCTTTCTCATGAGTGAAAATAGTTAATATATTATGTTTTGTTTTGTATTCTTTTCTTTTTCTCTGCTTATCTCTGTTTAGTATTTTTTTTGTCCTTATTTAAACGGCTTTTTCTCCGTCAAACTTTACCGTATCGTTATTTTTTTTTCTTATTTTTTCCCCTCGTATAATAAGAGTGTATGCGCGTCTTTGTGTGTATGTATGTACGTATGCGTGTGTATGTGTTTTTCTTAATCCTCCTCTCCGTTTCGTTTATAATTATTTAACATTGAAATGGAATAACTTTGACGATGAATAAGAATTAACAATTCGAGAATGCGGGATGCAACTAAACGTGGTTCAAAGAATGTGAAAAGTAAAACCGCGTCTCCACCGTAATCTTTTCTCTTCAGTTTTTCCGTGTTCTTTTCTCTCTGTGTTCTTATCGTGTTCGTTTTTCTTTTCTTTCCTCTTTTTCGAATCGCCATCGTTTTCGAAACTCACTTTCTCACTTTATACGTTCGAACGCGCGCTTTGCCTGCTAAAATCTTTGCTTTGTATATACCCCGGAGTTCTCGAAATTTTCGGAAAAAAGAGGGAACGAATGACAAAATGTTCCTCCGCCAAACTAATTCTCCCGCGGTATATCTGTATATATATATACATGCATACGCCTCATAGATAGCGATACATATGTATATATTAATAGTGGTGCCCAAAGAGGTCACTCGGTCAGGGCAGGGGGGGTTGAGAGGGCGTGTGACCCTATTCCGAAACGTGTCTCTGCGAAAAATCGGTTTTTGCAGGTTTCAACCTTTTGCACTCGAATGACCACTGCTGAAGGTGCCGCTAAAAATTATACCATAGTCCGAAATAATTTTTTACATCACCGAATTTCTTTTAACCCTCGAACAGTTTAACCCGGGAGCTTTCGCGACTTTAGAAACATTCTTTGTACACTGATTTTTGCAAATACGTGGATTCTTTAGCTTCTTTGTGGCCATCTGAAACATCTTCGTGATTCCACACAATATGCGAAAATATGATGAAATAAAAATTGCGGGATTTAAAGCAATTGATTTTTTGGACAAGTGGACGCGAGAAGGAGATACCAAGGTCATTCTTGTTTTTTTTTTTAAATGAATTGACTTGTTTATACTCGATTTTGATATAATGGTGAATTCTGAATAAGAAAAAGTATTAAGGTACATTTGTTCTTCACCGTCTCTGAGATAATCTGATTTTATTCGTCGAAAGACGACACATCGAATTTTTATGCGAAATAATTAGTAATAATTGTCTTATTAGATGAAAATAATACAGCATTTTTAAATCTCTCGAATGTCTTTTATATTTTGCATTTGATGTATATATTTTTATCAGAAATGCACAAAATTCGCAGTCTGCTCGTAACGAAAGTAATGATCGTGACCAGATTATCTCGAAAACACTAAGTTTCAGTTATATCTCTTCAGTTATGATCCTTTTCGTTCGAAGCATTTTCGCGTATTGTTTAAACTACCACGAAGTATCTCGGTAAATTTTTTAGGAAGATGATATTCGTGATGAGGAAATATTATACCATTTGAGGGTTAATGAATGGGTAAGAACTTGTGTTATGAGTAAATGCGCTGAATTTTATTTCTCCTAACCTAGAAGATATACTTGAATGAAATGTCTAGATTCTGGAATCAAAATGGCGTCGAGTGCAAAGGGCTCAAACGGTTTGACAAGCGAACCCGAACGAACTCGAATAGAAAAAGAAGAAAAATGCGGGAAGAAAGAGAAAGAAAAGCGAGTGCGTCCATAAACGTTGTTCAGCGATCGAGTAGATCAGTTTTCGAATTTTCCAGCGATTTCCGAATCGCTCGTGAACACGAACAATTTTCTACTTCGGTTTTGTCCGGACGCGCGTTTTAATCGTGATCTCGAGATTTTCATCGCGTCGACACGGTACGGGAATGATCGCACGCTTTTCCAGACAGTTTTCCGTGCCGACTCGATTCTCGAATCGCGAAACGTCTCTCTTTCCTTTTCTTTTCTTTCTCGTCGACCCTCGGTACAGCTCGCTGTGATCAACGAAACGATCGGACACGAAATCATACCCCTGCCTTGCAATCTTTTTGTCAGTTTCGATTGATTCATCCGAAAAAAAGGATGAACTTTTACTGGTGAATTTAAAATTCATTTAGACTTCATCAATTTTTTTTAAATCAACCCTTCGCACACCATTGACACAGCGACATTTAAAAATTGGAGAGCAATTGTCTCGTTTATAACAAAATCTTTTTATATTACTGTACAGTTTAAAATTTGTACGACTCTTTAATTCCTAAATGAAAGAATTGTATTCAACACAGTGTGCTCGAGAAGAAAGTATAAATTGTTGGTAAGTAAGAGAGTTATTTATGTCTTGAATGGGAACGAAACTTATGGATCACTCTGCGCAAATTAATTCGTAGTTTTCACTCGGTTAATCAATTGTAGCTTTGTTTTATATTCAAACTCTTCACTGAATTCGTCAGTTTCTGCAGAAATTAATTTGTACGCGTAATATGCTCGAATACGTTGAACCAATAGAAGAAATCAAATATTCTCAATTCTCTAGAAAAGCATTATATAAGATAAAATATGCCATATGCATTGGAGTGTTAAAGATTAATGTTTGTTGCAACTAGACTGTGGATTTTCAAACAAAATAAAAATTATCCGCATTCATTACAAAATAACAGACACTGTTGAATTTTATCTTTTCATTTTCCAGACATCGTTAATAACATTGTATTGACTTTTTGGCAGTAATTTCACTAATTTCGCAGGCAACGTGTTAAATGCGAGGCAAAGGGTTAGGTTTCTCCGTTGTTTTGCGCATACAGCAAGTCAAAGCACGTTTTCGCTATGAACCACGCGACAGCGAGCTGTTTACTCGTTTCGCAGAGACCTGTCGCGATTTTTCACAACGCTGTTACAGATTATTTATAACTTAATCGATAGAAGCGAAGATCGTATCGTCGATCGAAAGCAAGAGGGTCTCTGCGAACAACACATTTCTCTCTCTCTCTCTCTCTCTCTCTCACTCACTCACTCGCTCGCACTTTCTCTCTCTTTCTCTCGCTGCGTATTAGGTCGTCCCATAATTTTTCCGAACGATTCATGTCTTTGTACACAGTGTCTCCTTAATCCTGTTTAGTGACGATCACAGTAACGTTTCATGTTTTTTGGCTTGCAGCCCGGTAAATAAGCGTAACCGTTTGCTTCGAATATATGTATTAATATATATAGATTATATATGGCGAAGTGAATCAATAGAAATGTGCGGTGTATAACATGGCTGATGGTGGTGGGGTGAGGCGGGGGGGAAATGTTCAATACTGTTTTATTTTTCGTTTTTTCTTTTCGAATGGAACGCGATCTATAGAGATTTATCGTCGCGAGAACGACGAGGCCCCGACGACGTTTTAAGACACACAGATTATATAATAGCGAATTCAACTAGACGATAGTTTTACTTGAGCAGAGTTCAGCGTCGACGTTTTATCTTCGTTTTTTTTTTTCTTCTTAGCTTTTCGCCTCCTCCGAGAAACATTTATTCGAGAGTGTAGCTTAGTCGAGAGAACGGTTGAAAAAGAAACGAAATGGAAGAGTCCTCTCGGGCCCCGCGACTAGTTTTTGTAGTCGCTGGTTCTATCGATATTCGACTGATTTTTAACCTGTTAACCGGGCACGACGAGCTCGCTCGTCCCTGCAAGTTCGATGACTAACCTGATCCACCCATTGATACCTCAAACACAACTTGTTTGTTTTTTCCTAACCGGAAAGATGGCCACAGGAGAGGCGTTTACGATTTTTCATCCAGCGGACTGAGCAACTTTCTGCGAACATAGATTTCGTACGCAAATACAATCGGAAGCGAAAGCAGCTTCGCTCTTGCTAAACGAGAATACATACAAGCTTTCTTTTCCGAGTTTTCGACAGCAAGAAGCTGCGCAGTCCCCTCTGAATTCGGCTAGCAGGTGTAAATGGGCTACCAGGTCGATATTCGCCGTGATTTTATGGGATGACCTACTATACACACGCGTACACCATGCGTTGGGAAGCATCGTTAACGCATTCGCGCTGCCCTAAGTTCGCAAAGTTAGCTAACAACAAAAAAATTCTTTTCCAATCTCGCAGATATATTTAACAAAATCGTGATTATTTCGTTCTTTTTTTTTTCAATGGATCGGTTTGGGACGTTCGGAGACGAATGCGTTAAGAATCCAATGGATGCGCGCGATCATCGTTCTCGCGATGACGCAACCGAGGTTAGGCAATGAGGTGCGGGTTCGCTGTTGAACAGAAAACGAGAGTAACGCAGCGTTTCGCGCCTCGATTACAATAGAACAACGTAGTTCGCCGAAGGGAATCGTGAGAATAGAGGGACAGAGGATATTTAGTTTTGCCGTACTGTTTATCATAGTTCATCTTCAGTTTTGTCAATTTTTGCTAGGCGTTCGCTGCCGTTTTTGGGATTTCTTACTTTCTCTCTCTCTCTCTCTCTCTCTCTCTCTCTCTCTCTCTCTCTCGAGCGGCACAGAACAACGCGCGACCATTTTTCTCTCTCATTTCCAGCGAATTTATTCGCGACACGCAAACACGGACGATGGTTCGTGATAGATTTAAGGGGACATGGTTCGTGTTCCTTATGGGATGATTGCTGAAATCGCGCCGGATGATCCTCAAACAATTAACAGAGCTCTACGACAGTAATCGTTTTCTCCGTCGAGAGAGTTTTACTCGTCTAGAACTATATATTTCTCTCTCTCTCTCTCTCTCTCCCTCTCGCTCATATCTCGAAAGAACAACGCGCTACTCCCCTCCCTTTGCTGTACTCAACTTAACGATTAATCAAATATATATATTTATATATATATATATAGAGTCTCAATTAAATCTAAAATTCCTTGTTGAACCGTTCTCGAATGCTGAATCGCAATACCCTTTTCGGAGGCGAGACCCCTCGGAATATATTATATCTCTCTTTTCTCTATATATATAGAATCTATGTATATATTAAAAAATACAATTTTGCTCGCTGCTCTTTTTATGCACCGTTCGACTTATACCCCCGGTTTAATTGTTTATATCCTGACGAAACGAATAATAGAAAAACAGATTGATCCGACCGTGTCCCGCAGACGCGCGCGCGCGCGTCCATTGGCTCGGGCCTTTTTCTCTCTCTCGCTTGAACCATGGGAAATCCACGTCACGGAATTTCGCGACGAACTATTCCACCGTCGAGCGACGTCGCATATTTTCTATTTTAACTCGTCCTTGATTATGCGTTCGCTTGCCGGACGACGATTCGATTAGTCGCCGGGCATTTAACCCTTTCGTTCCTTCGGCTGACTGTAATCGGTTCAGCGTTCTGTCTAACGGGCAACTATAGTCACTTTGATTCAGCGTACACCGAAGGTTAATCGTAGTCAACAAACGTCCAGCGAGTTGACTATGGATCGCCCGGTGTCCAGTGTTCATTCTATCATAAGATGGTTATAGTCATCCAACGTCCAGCGTTTACTGTATCCCGAAAGTTATATTCGCGCGACAATTCAACAATTCGGCACTTTGCTGCATTTCAAAAGATGACTGCGATCATTCGACCATGACTGTAGAAGACTATAGGATGATGGTGGTCGTAGACGACTATAAGAAGACTGTAATGGTAAGCGAACGATCGAGATCGTCTTAGAAACAGTCGTCTTACAGTCGCAATGACAATAGTCACCGAAAGAATCGATTGTATCCCAAAGGTGATTTATAGTCGTTCAAAATGCAGAATCAACTGCATCTCAATAGTGACTGTAATCATCTAAAGTTCAGCGCACGGTGTATCATAAAAGTGGTAATAGTCATCCAACGTCCAGCGTTTACTGTATCCCGAAAGCGACAGTCGTTCGATGGTCCAGACATTCAACGTCTAGAACTCATTGTGTATCCTGAAGGTGACTGTAATCATTTAACCGTGGTTATAGAAGACTATAGGATAGTTGTGATCGTGGGTGAAAGACTATAAGAAGACTGTAATAGTAAGTGAATATAATTGTAGTCGTGTTAAAGTCTGTCGCCTCACAGTCGCAATGACAATAGTCACCCTAAGAATCGACTGTATACCAAAGGTGAATGATAGTCACCAAATGTTCAATGTCCGCTGTGCCATAAAGGTGGTCATAGGCCTCCATCATCCAGCGATATTAAACGTGTCTGTAATCATTTAGCGACCATAGAAAACTATAAGATGTTTTTAATCGTAGGTGAATGATCACCGTTGTCTGAGAGTCCTTGCAACTACAGTCACTCGAAGTACAGCATCGACTATATTCCATAAACGTCCCCTAATGTTCAACGCTTGTAGTAAATGCGATTGTAATAATTCGACGGAATTTATTAGATTGCGTTGAACGATTTAAATCGAGTTATCTATTTGAATTTAACAGTTGGCAAGTGTGTTTCTTTATAATAATATATTAATTTAGTAAACTGAAAATATATGAAATAGTCTTGTGGACAGACAGGGCATTGCTGCGCTTGACTCTCGGAACGAAAGGGTTAATAATTGGAGCAAAATCGTCTGGCCCTTAGCACGTTCCTCGCGCGCAATTAAATAAATCGAGGAAAATTTAGATTAGCTGTTAAAACAATTTTTGAGTCTTCATAAGAGACAGAAGTGAAATAAAAACGAAGTTTCGCATTTCAGGTAGAATTTCAGTAAATTACAAAAATGAAAACTACGATGGTTAAACATCTGCAAACAATTTGCGACACGAATTTCATTGCAAGCCAATTAAACTGACGGTCATCCCATCGATTACGCAAATTTATGGAGTATTTATAAAAGATCATCATGACCCATATCCGAGTCATGGGACCATGAACGCGTTGGGATGAAAATACTGTTCTATTTGATCTCATCGTGCCGAAACGAGCGGTGCCAGATTTTGCTCCAACGACAGCAGACTATGCGGCGCGCCGTGTTGCGCAACTATAGCGCGCTATAGTCAGGGGCGAGCGCGTCGCCGTTTCAAGGCCACGCGCGTACAACCCCCACCGCGTCGCTCGGCGGGAAATTCAAACGGAGAAAGTCGAGAAAACGAAAACTGAACGCCGTACGCGCGCGCGCACGGTCGTCTCGTGCACCTCGTCTTATCATTATTTTATTTTATAGCCAAAGGAATGTAAGGTACAATACTTGATCGTATATTCTCATCATCAGCGACAAACGAGTCCTCTCCATAATATACGTGGTACCTATCTCTTTCTCTCTTTCTCTCGGTTTCTGTCACTATTCCTAACACTGTGTTTCATTTTTATTCTTTTCGCAGCCAGCTGCTCTCGATAATTCGAAATATTCGTGGAAGATAATGCTATTTATCCGCCCCCGGGGCGTCGATCGATCGATCGATCGATCAATTGATCAATGCCACGGGGCCTTTATTAATGAAGGTAAAGCACAACGCGCGGCACTGCGTTTCGCGGTGAAACCGTATCTTTTTTAAATCTTTCTTATCATATCTTATTCATTTTTTTTTTGTGATTTTGTTTTCATTTGCGTGTAATAGGCATGCAACATTTCGCGTTATACAACTGTGTAATGTGGTGTTTTTTTTCCCCAGGTTTATGTGTTGTTTCGTGTAAGAATGTACGCGTATGTGTGTGTGTGTGAATGATGCCGAGCCAAGTCGAATGAACATGAATGTGCACAAAGTGTGCGCGCACCAACGTGAGCGCACGATAATAACTCTCTCTCTCTCTCTCTCTCGCTCGCTCGTAAGTTTCGCGACTTAGCGATTTATTTAGTCTACTTATACTCAACAAGGTACTTAATAGTTTTCTTTCCACTCTTTCCCCTTCCAGTGAATCCCCGAGCTGCTCTACGCTGCTACTTTTCTATCCGTCTCTCGAACAACAACGATCCTCGTTAAATTATTCTCCGTTTAATTCATTTACTTTACTTTTATTTGTTTATTTATTTATCCATTTTTTTTTGTTTGTTACTTCTTTATAGCGATTTTTCAATCTATACATTATATACGCTTACCCAAAATAATATACCGCGTGTTATTAACAGTCTAAACTCTAGAAGTCTCACTTCCAATAAAATAACGTTGTTACGCACAGTTTTTTGTACAACCCTCTTAATTTACCCCAATGTCGATCGAACGTGTTCTCTCTCTCTCTCTCTCTCTCTCTCTCTCTCTCTCTCTCTTTCATTTTCTTTCTCTTAAACGTATTCCAGAATCTCCTCGATTTTCTCTCGACGTCTCTATGCATTGCTATTTTGTATACGCGTTCTCCACGCGTCTCGCTCTCCTGGTTTCACGTGTGCAAATATTTTTCAAATATTTTCTTATACAAGTTACAGCGGACCTGTTCGCGCCTAAATCGGCGATAATACTTCCTCGGTGAACACACTATGCGCTGGAATCGAGCAAAGTCAGGATATATCCTCTTTCTCTCTCTCTTAGACAAAAATAAAAGTTTCTTCTCGTTTCACGCTTCGTCTCTACGATAGATAAATTTCTGTCTCTCTGTTTGTCTTTCGCTTATATAGTTCTCTCTTTCTCTTTTATAGAAAATATTTACAGCCAAGTGTTTCATCCCTGTTCGCTTGGTTTTATCGTGCTCGTTCTCAGGGGCTTTGCAATACAGGTTTGTAATCACGGTTCCTTCGGACACAGGTTTGGAGTTTTGTAAAGCGAAGTAAGCTGTGAACGCTCTTTTCGGATGTTTTTAGTGGTTTGTTTTTGTTTTGGTACACCCTATATAGTCGATGCTTTAGCTACCAGTGGTTGCTTGATGATCCTTAGAGAAACAATTATTACAGTTTGTTATTCAAAAGAATTGAATTCAAAGTTCGATAATGACCAATTAGACTATGGATTTTCACGGCAAATATATATCGTGTGTATTCATTGCAAAGTACAGAAGGCATTTGTTCGATTTATTTCTTTAAACCATTTTTGCGATGTTTTCGGCGATCATTTGAATTAGTCAACAGTGTCTGTAAATTCTTTAAACCTTTTCAATTGTTTGCATTCTTATGTTTTAATTGTATCAATCTTTTTTTTTTTGTAATAAAATCCACAGTTTAATTAATAATCATAATATCCGTCCAGTCTACTTCAGAGGAACAGTATGTGAACGATAGAAATAAAATGGACAGCATTTATGACTCTAATTTAACTCGCGAATCAACAAGTTCTTTAAGAAAATGTGACGTAACGATTTCTGTTCGAGTTATCATTCAACAACGAAGTTATTGAACATCTTTTAGATGGAATTATGAGCGGTTAGCTGAAGTATCAACAAGAAAAATTTAATTTTCAGAGTCTGTGAACAGTATGCAAAATGGCAACGCATAAAACTGCGCCATGCACGCGCGTGTTATCAATGGAAACATCCGGCGAGCAAGTTCGGTGATTAAGACAATTTGTTTGCTTTTTTCCCGCAACAAAAGCTTTCTGCTGCTCCTTCTCCTTCTGTCTCCCTCGTTTCTCTACGTATAGTAATTAAATTCTGTTCTATTGTCGATTCGACGCGATCGATCACTATGGTACTCCGTTCCGTCTGTGTTACAATATTTCTCTCCACTGCGGCGTTATCTATTCGGTTATTCTCTTAATGTATTAATGCTTCTTAAAGAATAGACGTCAACATTTTTCTCGTGAATCCCTTTTTCTTTTCTTTCCTAGAAATTTTTCTATATAGTTTGATTATGAAGCGAACGATTTGCGAAGAGTGGCAGTAACGAAAAGAATCGCTCGAGAATTCGTGAAGCGACTGAACAGGTGTCCGCATCTCGAGAATCTTCGAAAGAAAACCGTGTCGAAGACGTTTGATCGTTTATAGGCCTTGAACACAGCCATTGCTTTTATCATTCTTCGCCATTGTTCCTTTCCTGACTGATGGATTGCTCGTTTGCTGCAACAGTGACCCAGAAATCACGATTTTTTTTTAATACCAGCTCAAATGCTCCAAATTATTTATTTAATTTTTATAATAAAATGTAAAAATTGCCACCATAAAATGTCATACAGCATTGATCAGCATGTACTGTTTAGTTAATAATATTCTAAGTCCAAATAATATGTTGACAATGATAAAGAAAAGGAAGATATGTGAATGTTTATATAAATTCTCATTTTTACAGACAATTTTCAATAAAGTAGAGTCAAACAGAATTCCATTTCCTGCAGACATAACTCTTCTGGGAACAAGATAATCAAGAGTTGTATGAAATTTGATTCAAATTCTTGCAATTTTCTCTGGAAATAATTACAAAATAATTGCACTGTGGGTTTGATGGATTCGTGATTAGATTGAGTCGAAGAACTACGAAACTCTGAAGACATTGCAAGAACTTCAGAATTTTATTTCGATGTTCAGAAAATTGTTAAAGTTATTGAAAGGAAAAATACAATTTCATTCTATTTGTACGTGTTACAAGTTGATTTGGAGAATTTTTATTTTGCATAAAGATCGACAGTCTAGTACTACGATTAATGGTGAATTTAATTCTTTTTTTTTCTTTTAATCGTATTCGATTATCGTGTGCGAATCATACTGTTGCAGGCAGCGAGCAACACAGTTGCGAAACGAACGGTTCGACTCCAAGAGAAAAAGAGCAAGCACAGATCCTTCTATCGCTATAGTGATCAAGAAGTTGCCCTTATATCATCGATTTCGTCTTTGTTTCACAGAGAATCCCATCGATCGTGCATTCCGTAAAGAAGAAGTTCAGCTCGAGAGAACCTAGAGCGATTTTTCTTTGTTTTTTCCTTTTAGTCGTGGGTGGATGTTATAGTCATTATCATCTACGCGTATATATTATATATATATATATATCGTTTTCCCTTTCGTTTCCCTTAAATTCCTCTGCAGATGTGAAAACAATTCTTTGTACACTGGCGAGAAAACCTAAATAAGCAATATACAGGTGGTGTGTACGTTCTCATAATACTTCGTAACGATTCTGTGTACTGGGTGTTCCCAATTGGCTTGAATTAAATCTTGAATTTTTCACTTCTCTTCAGCTATTGTCAAAAATGTTGGATGAAAACATTATTATGTTCAGAGAGGCAAATATTGTGGTAAGTAAAATATTTCTCTCAAGGTCATGCTTTTCGAGATTTCAAGGACACGGATATATTTTTTAATGGTATGTTTTCGTTAGCGGTAGCCAAGATCAAGACGAATCCAGCGACCTTCGTGTGACCTTGAGTATTATAAATAATGTTAAAACTGCACGTGTAAATATTAATTTTAAAAAAGTATAAAGAGGTCGGAACATTGTTTACCAGAATTAACGGACACCGTTTTGAGCATTCCTTACGATAGAAGCACCTTTTGTCAACGATTTTTTTTTCCTATTAGTCGTTTCTTAATTATGTCGATTTTTATTTGTTTTTGGTATTCAAGATCAAACGAAGGTCATTTAAATTACTGCATGGTAATGATAAAAATATACAGTCTTGCGTAAAAAAATATCGATGACCTTGACATCTTGAAAAATGTGACTATCATAAAAATTCTTTGTTTACTACAACCTGTTCGTTTATAACATCTTGTTTTGCCCCTTTGAATACAATAATTTTTTTCTATGAAATTTGTTGCTATTATCAATAATAAATGAGATAATTAAGGTGATCAAATTAGGTGGAACACCCTGTATACATATCTGGACCTCAAAGTGTATTAAATCCACTTTTGAAAAGAAAACAAAACTTTACGTTTTCCATATCAAATTCCCAACAATAAAATTGATTTCATTTAAAGTCGTTTAATTTTCAATAATATAAAAATGATATCCAGTCCAATTTATTCTTTATTTCATAAACCAACAATGTTCAATACACATTTTCGCTTTTAAGTAATAAAATAATATATATATATTAATTGTTTTATTCCCTAAAATTAGAAAAGTAAGACTTCATACACTCGATTCCAGGTTCCAGACATATATATATACATATATATGTAATGTAAAATAAAACGTATGTACTCCGACGTTATTCGACAAAACAACCTGCATCGTATCGCAGAATATACACATCTTTAACAACACGTTTCTACCATCAAAAACGTCAACAAGTGTGGCTGATGGGTTATCAATATGGCACTAAAGTGATCGGGTGGAGTTTGTGTGTCGTGTGAATGTCGTACGAAAAAAAAACAATTCATTATCCCCCCCTCCTCATTATTTCCCAATAATTGCTCTTCCCGCCGAAATAGTATTTCTCTCTTTCTAATCTTTCAACGTGACTCTTCCCCCTCCCCAATACTTAATTACGTTAATGATAAATTCCGTCGTGTCACTCTTTTCCCCGTGTGTGGTTTTATCCCCCCCTCTCTCTCTTCATCCGCGTTTCTAACCTCTAACCCCCGAAATATAATCTTTGTGTAATTCGCGCGCTATACAGGTAAAATGGAGTCTATGCGAAGTGGAGTGAATGGATGATGGAACATGAATTATACGATGTAGCCTAGCACACACAGCCAAGTAACGCGACACGCGGGCCGCCACGCCACGTGGCGACGCGCGCGCCAGAAATTCAATTACAGTTACTGTTTAACAATAGTCATATTAGAATCGAGGCGAGTCAATGCAATTCCTACAGTTCTCTCTTCTTCCCTCTTCCTTATTCTTATTCTGCTTCCCCCTTTTTCCCTGATCTTATATACACATACAGGACGGAACCACTTCCATCCCTACTTATAGAATTGTTCTACAGAAAAATTCTTCCGACAAGAGTCGAATAGTTCCAGTAGTGCGACAACTTGGCGCGATCAATTTTTACTGCAAGTGGATATGCTTAGAGGTCATACGCAGGTCAACTTTGCATTCTTAACCCTTCATGCTTAGAAGAGCTTTCTCTCTTTCGCTTTCTGTAGCCCTGCTGGCCTACGTACAACAGCTGAGGAATACGTACTATAATTGTTGTCACATACCATGAAATTATGGCGTTATTAATTAATGTAACGTAAATCAGTAGAACAAGTAATGTAAAAGTTAATGTTAAGTCGAGCTCAATGTAGTACCAGAAAGGGTTAAAGTTAAATTATTCAAAGTTACATTAACTCTTGTCCAAAATATTTTTCAGTGAAGCTATTACTTACGTAGTAATTGAAGCGGTTCCAGTTCTCACCCTGTCATGTACAATATAATATACATGTATATTATACATATACATATAGCAAAACACTCTGCATCTCCACGCGTGAGAAATGTGTAAGTGATTCTTCTTCTTTACTCGTGTCTCTCCTCGCAGTAAATATCATTTCTCTCTCTCCCTCTCTCTCTCTCTCTATCGATTCGATTAATTGGATTAAAATGTTGAACCTGTAATGACGACTTTTTTTTCGTTTAACCGTTAATAAGAGATTTAAGACACTATCTACACATCTACACCTATTTTTAATCGTGTACACCTAATCCGCGGCCGCGAACACCACCTCTCTATCTCTCCTGTCTCGCGTGACCGTTTTTCCCTCTGTCACTTTAGCTTTTTTCTATACTCCTTAAAGAGAAAAATGAGCGAATGAAAAAAATGTATCCTCGAAACTGTACAAAAACAAAAGCGTCGTATGAAACAAGATCCTTCCCTCTAAATATGTGTTTTCTTGGCGACTGCCCTGGCTTAATTAGACTAACAGTGTGTGGTATCCTCTCGTTAAACAACTCGTAGGTAACATTGACTGGCCAACCAATACTGTTTTGCCACTTGCATAGAGGTATTTGTGTATCTTTCTCTCTTTCTTGTTCTTCTTCCTCATCTTCCGCTTGTTAAATTCTTTTCTCTTTGAAATCGTTCGACGAGCAATTCTGTCGAACCCCCAATGACTCTACAAAGAGATTCAAAGGTGATCTTGCTCTTTCAGTTTTCTGATCCAGCGTACGAGCGACAAACATTCTTCTAATCAGCATTCACTTTTGTAACGAATGAACACTTATAATATGTATTGTTAAAGATCTTTTGAGATACTAAACATTGTACAGACATTGTATAAACTGCTAAAAGGAAATATACTTATGTTAGCTGATCATTATGGCTTGTACATGTATCTTCTTATTTCTCGCCATAACCACAAGGAGACTGTAGGCGCATTCCAGGTGTAACGCGTCCCACTATCGTTTGTGATTTTGCATAATGAAAGCATCCGTCGTTACTCGAATCTTGCTGCGTCTCTTCGCTCCGGTGAATTATCGTACGTCATCGTGTCACTTCTCCTGCGCAAATAAATTCTCTAATTTTACACACTATATCAATGTATCGTGGCATTTTTTCACGTACTGGCAGCTGATGAACGTATCCCTCTCCCTAGACTCCATCACAGCTAGTCTTATATAAGTAATCTGTTCTACTAAGGAATGTGTTTACTGAGAAAACCGTAACCTAGTCTAATTATCGTGTGCTACCTACAAGTTGTTTGGCATAGAGATTTATTTTGCAAGATATAGCGTGTTTCTTTTTTTCGTTTTCTTTATCAATGTGCACGTTACGATTTGATATATTCATACAATACCCTAATCGAATAAAGATAATGGCTTTGATTTCGATAATAAAGGAAATGAGATAACAATTATAACAAAACAAGAAGATGGAGGAAAACAAATGTTTGCATGAGAATGATTCTTTCGATGAGGCTGACAATATTAGAGAAATTATGGGTATTAAACGATGCAACGCAAGAAATGTTAATCTACTAACCTAGGACTCTTTACATTGAATGAAACGAGAACGTTTTGCTGCTTATAAAGAAGCAAAAGAAGAAGAGGAGAGATTTAAGAGAAGAAAATATGTTATATGAGATAAAAAGCTAGTAGTTTCCTTTGAAGCGGTGTGATAAGATCAATGTTTGGTATCTTTTTTTTTTGCGACAAAGCACAAAACATAAAAATTCTCGAGAGTTAAAGCGAATATACAAATTCTCGTGCAATGCTAGATTTTTCGTTATGCTAAATATCAATGAGCGTGATAAACGATAAGAGATTATGAAACGACGCACAAAATGAACAAAGATATAAAATCTTTCGATAAGTCATCGCCTGTCTGAAAAACCATTTGGTGCACACCTGACTGATTTATAGCCGGGCCCGTGCGAGTTCTTGCAAAAGGTAGAAATAGAAAGAAAGCGGCAATAAGATAACAAGATTGACGATACCCAATGGATCATAGATTTAATGTGATGATGCGAGTAACTAACGAAGAAATCATTGTACCTTTAATTAAGGTAAGAGAAATATTATGCTGCCATTAGAGTGTTAAATAGCGCGACGGCTATCTAGATAAATCAATTTATATAAATTAAGTTAATTATATTATATATTTATATATAATATGCGACGCTCGTAACATGTTCTATTAAAATTCCTCGAATAGATCTATCTACAGCAACCTAACAATAGTTTGCATCTTTATCGTTAAATCTGTGACTTCTCAATGCCTCTGGGCAAACACACAGTGAAGTTTCATTGATAATAGTTCACATAGAATTTATGGATAAACTTAAAACCTTGTTTCACGTTCGCGGACGCAAAAATATTTTGTCAACAATGTTTATAATATCATTCCATTCCATGTGTATACATATATATATATATATACACATATACAGGCACGTACATATATAATACATGTATACATATGCTTGCAATTCAGATGTACGGAATTCACTTTTCACAATATTGTAATCTTCAAACCATTTGTGTGTGTGTGTATATATATATATGCATTTTTATATACATATATATTTGTATATATATTTTTTAGCTGTAATATATACATAACATATATATGTATATATATATATATATATATATTTACTCTTCTCACTCTCTTTCTCTCTTTCACTCTCTCTTTCTCTCTCTCTCTCTCTCTGTAATATATTATTACTCATGTTATGCGATATTTATAAATATACAAGTTATTATTTTAAAGAGCGGTGAGCCAGCGCCCCCAGCTTATATGAATTGTACTCATTGTACACTTATATATTTCATTTGACGCTACAGCTAACGTTCTTTTACAATTTATTTTAACTAAACCCATTATTGATTACCGCCTATCCCTTATATATCACCCCTTCCTAATATACCTACCCCCCAAAGAACGAAAACAATGATCCGAAATCGTTATTAGTTGTTCTTTTTTTGTTGTTATTCGAATAGATGGTAAATCATCCTTCTCCTCCTCCTCCTCCTCCTCTCTCTCTCGCCTAGGAAATGGAGTTAGAAGCTGTACTTATCATCAACGATTATCATCAACGGAAACAAGAAAGTTTTTTTTTCACTATCTAAAAAGTTCATTCTCTACCTAATGATTTGATTCAATGTCAAGGTGCGATTGTTTAAAGATTCGGTTGGCTTAAATAGAATCCCATATATATACTATATATATATGTGTGTGTATGTATGTATAAAGCAGCATCATACAGAACCCAAGGATGTATGACACGACTGCTGATCCATGGCGGATACTTTATGCAAGAGTAAACGTGTGTAATAAAATAATCTCAATCTTCAAGCTTCACTTAAGGTACTTAATCATTGCGCACTGAAAATAACGAAACATCTTGATGTTGAAACAGACATTTCCGTTTTCTGTGTTCGCATCGATAAATATCTATAGATTTAAAAAAAAAAAAAACAGAAAGAAAGAAAAAAAGTTGTGGTAAAACGTTTTGGAAAACGAGAAACGAATACGTTACTTGGGAAGAAAAACACTCGATGATTAATAAACTCTATTTGCAAAACACGTATGTATAATATATAAATATAAATATTCTCAACAGTGACAATAAAAACTTATATCCGTGTAACTATAACATAAAGGAATGACGAAAAAAAACAAGGTCCTATGTTGCAGCGTTTTGCAATCAGCAAAAGCTTCGACGAATCTGTGTAAAACTCTCTGTATGTATGAAACTTCGAATTGTATTCAACTGATGTACCTTGAAACTAAAAATAATTAGACGAAATTGATTTTTCGTGTGCGAAGAGTATGTGTGTGTGCCTAGTGTGACGTTCTGTTAATAATGGAAAACACTATTCGCTCGAGAATCTCTCTTTCAAATGATGGATCGAGTGTGTACGGTTTTTACTTTTTTTTTTTGTCCACCTAGCAATCCTAGAACAGAATTGAAAACGGTTCCGTTTCCTAAGGCGTACGATAAGAAAAGAGAACGAGACTCGAACCTAATACATTTTTCCGTGTACGTATCAATAATCTAAACGCTATTAAAGATACAGATGGGATGAAGAAGATTATTTTTGAGAAACAAAAAGCTTTGGGATCGAGAATAAAAACTTGGCAATATAAGGTATTATGTTACTCGTATCTCGCTGGACCAGCCAGCATCGTAAATATATAAATATATGTTTATATACGCAGAATAGATCTCCCTTTATATGTATATTCATCTTTCCAGCCAAGTTATTTCTTCTGCATTCGTTAAATGTAAGATCTTTGGTTTTGCCAAGGTGTTTGCTCTCTCCGGTACTTTAAGAAGCGTTGTTCGAACAAGTACATTTCAAGCAACAAGAGTAAAGTCGCTCCTAAACAGTCTAATCATTTCATAGTTCAAGGAACAGTTCAATACAATGTGTTGCGGAATCCTTATTTTTCTGTTTTCACTTTATAAAAACGAATGTTTAAGTAGACATATACACGGGGTGCTAATTCTTCCGGGTATTTCAAGTCATTCAATTGTGAGTTCTGTATGACCTTTGTAAACTAAGAGTGTCTCGAGTTAGATTATGCTTTCATGCATGTCGAAAAGAAGAATATATATATATATATACAGTATGCATACGTATGTACGTGTACGCATATATAGATTTTTCTTTTCTTCTCCACAAAACGAAACAATTACACCCATGTCTAACACATCTCCGACTCGATCATCCAAGAACAATAATATTATGGCCGAGATCGCGCCACAATGGTTTCTAACGTAACAATAGATTTTTGTTTTCTCATGCTGTCATATCTCTTCTTCAATATGCTATATCATATAACTAGATATATTATGTGACTCTGATGTGGTACGTGTTTGTGTTATTCGTGATAAAGCCCCGTAACGTGGTGTATCACAGAACAATTGTAGTAGTTATCGTATATATATATATATATATATGTATATATATATATAACATATAATATTCATATACCATAATAATCTTAAAAGATAGATAAATGTTTTCTGACGAGCCATGATGGATGCATGAAACGGTGATGTGACGTATGCAAGCGCTATAGTGATGTAGCGATTAGATGAGAACGGGTGGTAGGTGGTGGTGGTATTTTTTTTTGTTGTTGTCGGGCGAGTGTTTCAAAGAAGGGAGAAAAAAGAGAGCTACCGCGGCATCGTCGTCGTCGTCTCAAGACGACGCGGATAGGTGAATAACGGAGCTCAATAATGGGGATGAACAGAAGTGCTGTACTTGAAATCAATGGATCATACTGGCGAGGGCATTCTGACGTGCACGTTTCGCCTCCTCTTCGCTGATCCTCTGCTCAATCAAATATTGAGCAGTGTCGATCGCGTTCGGATAACCCGTGATAGTCACTATGCGGTTCCTGGTACCAGGAGCGAACATGCCCTTCTTAGAGATTTGTATGTTGGCGCCACTTAGGTGCTGAATCTCAATGAGGGCACGACCACCGGGTCCCAGAATAGCTCCGACTATAACCTCTGCAATTTCCATGTCTACTTTCTTGGTTTCCTTGCTGTTGGCGTCTACCTGTGTAGGACTCTTACTTACAAGCGACAACTGGTTCGTGCCCAGCCCGAACGAATTGTTGTTTAGATGGATTGCGCTGGCCGCTGTGTTGTTTTGTCGGAAAGGATCGAACGTCTCGTATCTGTCCAGCGTGTTGCGCGGTGTCGGTGACGTTGATCCGAGTGCTGGGACCGTTCCAATTGGCCCAAACACACCGCCGTTGTTGTTCGAACCGTTCGCCGTTGTGGTGCTGTCCATCGGGTTCCCGAGGTAACTCATGCTGGAAGGCATCCCGATCGTCATCCCGAGGATATTGTACTTGGCCAGTGTCGCGAAGGCTGACAGAATCTCCGTGGCTGCGGGTTCCACAAAACCCATAGTCCGTAAATTTAACTTTATGTGTTCCAACAGCTGCGTTCTTACTGGTGCGGTGCCCGCTGTGATCGCAGCCTCCAAGTCCAAATTCAGATTGAGACCAGCGCCGTTCAAAAGGCTCACTGTGAACCGACATTAGCGACCTCGTGATAATGAATTTCTCGGTTGAAAGACGCGCTTTTGTTCCGACCGCAAACCGTTTGAGACCTTACCTGTATTGATGCCGGCTGTAGACGTATACGTAGGAGTGGTTGTCGGAGCTTGAGCATAGGGACTGCCTGTGGGATTGTAATTAGCTACGGGACCACTTACGTCAGCGTAACTAACGTTGGGGCATGTACCGCTCAGTGGATCGCCAGCCACTTTTGCTAATATCATCATTAACGCGCTACGATTGTTCTCCTTCTCACCAATCACCGTTATACATCTCTCTTGCAAAGAGACGTCCTTAGCCTTCTGACTAATCTGAACGTATGAGCCGGACTCCTCTTTGATTTGCTTGATGTAGTTCCCAGCTTTACCTATTATCATTCCCGCGGTGCTGTTAGGCACTAGAATTTTTACCTGAAAGGTGAAACCGATTAGAAAATGGTCGCTGTAGACGAGATGTTTCGGAACGAGTCGAGAACTCGTCCTATTCATCGAGTACCCGCACACCTCTAATAATGATATTATACGCATAAGGTGATCCCTATTTTTTTATTATTATAGAGGAGACAATTGTTATTAGGTCACAAGACACCGTGTATATGCAAAAACAGAGATAAGCTTTATCGGTACCTGCTTGTCTCTCTCCGCTGTGGTTTTTCCAGATTCAAAGTCAACGGTTGTTTTCAACGTGAGGTCTGGTTTCTCACGAATTTTATCCATGATGAAGTCCATAACTGCCATTATAGCTTCCAAACTGCCTGTTATCAGACATACCCTTTCCGTGGTTCCTGAAAACCGGAGTATCTACATTGTATGAATGTTCCAAAAAAAAAAAGAAACAAGCACAGTGTTATATTCTCTTTAATATACCTGGATAGAAGTCATGAGACTTGGACATTTTGACCCTGGCTTCTGTATCTTTCTGTAACTGAGCGATCGTGTCTCCACCCTTTCCAATAATAGCTCCTGCGGCCACACTGGGGACCAGTACTTTGAGGTGATACGATCCATCTCCTCCTACAAGCAAATCCACACAGAAATCGTTAAACCACCTGCTTAGAAATCATAAGAAATGTCTGAGCACACCTTCGAGTTGTCATTGGGAAACAAGTACAATATATATTAGGTTAATGCAAAAGTTTGTGCTGCATTTTGTGTTAAAATACAACGAGGAATCAGGCATGAACTTTTGCACCGCCCTAAGATTTGCCTGTTGGCTCGCACCCTTTTTTAAAGTTGAAACTATCTCTACCGTAAACAATTCTAAAATATATTGAAAACAAGGAAATTCTAGTGTTCGTAGGATCTCTCGAACGATACACTGAGATTTTAGCGTCTCGTGCATATCTCCGACAACAAACTAAAATTCAATTTAGTTTATTTATTAAAATTAAATTAAGGACTCTTGATACCTCCAGCAAAAAACAGGAATTCCAGTGTCCTTTGGATCCCACAAGCAACTACAATACTGGGTAGTTACGATCTCTCTCACAGTTTTCTACCGACAAGTACTAAGACCCACGACGGTTTTAAAATTATACTTTTCAAGGTTCAACGATCACAGCTAGAGATATGAATATACTAGCAAGTAACTTGCGGCACCTTTTGCTAGAGCAATATGCAGAAACAAGTACACTGGTTTTCAAATATTATAAATATATTGTTTCGCTCTCTGAGACCAACTGCTGCTATCAATGAAATCAACTTGTTTGCTGCTATCACAGAAGTGTTTATACTTGTCACAAGAGTGATCTCGCAAGAACACTCACAGCCTGCTAGTGCATTCGTACCTTGAGCAACTTTTATCACAAAGACAGTTAACACAACGACTGCAGGTTTCACGTATTATCCTTTAGGGGCCATAATACGATTTTCTTTGCACTCCGAGAGCTCACCGTGGCCATTGAAAAAAAACTCCCATGACCAAAGCGTTAACTCTCTGCGGTCCTACGCCAAGCCAGAGTTGGCATTGACTTTTGCACCGACAGTTCGTTTTATTGCATTCCAGTAAATCCATCAATAATATCACAATCGCATAGTACATAATTAAAATTGCAATATCCCTCGTATGTCCAGAACGGGTTAACAGACTATACAATTCTATAGCAAGTTTTGTAGTAAAAGAGAGGGAACACATTGGACCGCAAAGGGTTGAACCAAAAAGATTTCTGACGGGGGAAACTATGACTACATAGAGAGACAAGTCACAACAAAGAACAGTCACAGAACGTGTGTGCAGACATTCCCGTTGAGTGGACACACAGTAAAGAGTACATTGGGGCGACATAGTCCGCGCGAACGGTACATTATACGACACGGAAATCGAGCAGGCTGAGAGAAAGAGAGAGAGAGAGAAAAAGAGAGAAAGAGAGTGTGGCGCGCGTGTGTTGGTTGGTGACGGGGCACGCGTGCCGACGACAACGAGGAAGAGCCATCATCACGATTCGAGTTGTCGCGTAATTGCCGTGAGCGTAGGATAACGCGAGAGCGTGACGCGCGCGCGGTCGCGAAGTTTCGCTGCTCCGCGTCGAGGGCGAACAGCTGTTTGACAGATGGAAGCCCTGTGCGCTCGCTCGGCTCGCTTCGCGGCGACCTTGACCCGCAACCTCGCCAGCGGAACGGTGTGCTCGGCTGCCTGACAACTCACCGATACGCCACATCCTAGTAACCGTTGCTCGAAACGGGTGGCGGCGGCTCGTGCCGCGTTCCCTCGTGCGAATGGTCTCGCGTCGACGACGACGACGACGACGATGACGGTTTCGCGTCTACTAGGAGATGGTTGGTGACGGCACTGCACTGTCGCGTGACACGACAACACCGCGACGACGACGACGACGACGACGACGACGAGGACGGTGCGACAACGGACAGGTTACGCACGGTACGGTACGGACCCACGGAACCGCTCCTCCCGAGCAGGTACTCGCCGCGAGGTCGGCGGGTACGGGAAAATTGCAGAGTCACTGAGCGTGATCGACAGCCACCGCCACGGTAGCGATTCTCCATTAACGACGTCCACAGAGGCACGACCGCCCACGCAGGAATCAACCACGACAGAACGGCGACGTTCGGGCCACGATGACAGCAAACGGTTTTGTTACGGGGAAAACGACGAGAAGAAGAAGAAGAAGAGGAAGAAGAATAAAAAAAAAAAAGGGGACGATGTTGACGATGACGATGACACGGGATGGTGAACAGGGCAGGGAGGGGAAACGAAGTGAAGGGAGAGGGAGCGCGACGATGACAACGATGACGTTGACGGGAACCGTGGAAGCGTGTACGTCGATCGTGGAAATCAGGGAGAGAGATAGATAGATAGACAGACAGACAGAGAATTAACAACAACACGCACCGTTACTTTATGCGAAGATTATAGAAAAGTTCGCGGTCACTAGATAATGCGGGCTTCTCGCGTACAGATATCGAGGGAAGGAAAAAAATGGGGAGATGTATGCGAGAGGAGGAAAAGAGAGAAGGAGACGTGGCACAAGAGGATGCGCGAACCGCTGTGCGGTACACCGTGTTCGCGTTCGCCAGCCGTTCGAGAAGTGGGAAACGAAAGGGAACGGCTGCCTTGCCTGCCTGCCTGCCTGCCTAGCTGGCTGGCTGGCGAGCGATCGCTCGTTCGCTCGCTGTGTCAACAGCAGCAGCACCAGCAAGACAAGATTGTCAAAGGCGCGCGCTAGAGCGAAAGAGCGAGAGAGATGGAGCAAAGAGCGCGATGTTACGGGACGGACAAGCAGTGGTAAAAGGATCGAAGGGGACGAACAAAATGATTGTATATGTATATTTTATCGGTTCGGATGTACGTGTATGTATATACATATATATAAATATATATATATATATATATATACATATATATATATGTCGAGAGGGAGAGAGAGGGGAAAGGTGGGGGTAGAACGATTGACGGAAGGCAGCAGCACACGCAGAAGAGGTTTGTTTCGGTGGACAGAGCGGAGCAAAGCGATTGACAACAGGCTTTCGAAATACCTGATCCGTAATGTGACCTCTTCGTCGCGCCATTTTCCGTGTCGCAATCGAGCGGCCGCTTCCTGGAGTCTGCAATCTCCGGGGAGGGACACGTCTCCATTCCTGAGTCGGCAGCCATCTTGGCTCGTTCGTTCTCGCGCACACACACACAGCCAACGAGTGTTAACGGGGGAGAGAGAAATGGAAAGAGGGAGAAAGAGAGAGAGAGACAGACAGATAGACAGAGACGGGCAGAGAGTGAGAGAGAGAGCGAGACGTATGTATGTATGTATATGTTCGGTCGACACCACAGAGAGAGAGACGATGGCCGCGACCGGGGGCAAGTGTCGTCCGAAGAAACAAGAGGCAAGGCGGAGGAGACGCACCACTCACGGACCGAACGAACGAACGAACGTACGCACGACCACGATTGCTGGTTTTCAGGCGGAAGGAAGGGAGACCGACCACGGACGTACGTACGCACGTACGGACGAACAAACGACGGACGCTGTCTCTCGCGGGGTGCCGCGTCTCACTGGCGACTGCTCGCGGCTCCCTTGCCAACCAGCTGGTTGATACTCGACGGTGCGCGCCGTGTGCGCGCTCTGCCTCGGCCCTCGCGTTCTTCGTCCCTCTTCGTCTATCTCCGTCCCGCTTCGTTTCGCTCCGTCTTGCTCGCGCCTCTATCGGTCCCGATCGGCAGAGTCCACCTCTCCTTTTCCCACCAGCCCTCGCGGGCTCCGTGCACCAGGGACGTAACGTTCGACCTGCACCAGGGGCGTCTTACCTTGGCACTCGAGAGCGCACGCATCGATTCTCCCGTCCGGATTTTTTTTCCCCCAGTTTTCTTTTCATGCTCGAACGTTTCCGTGCCGCGATCGACCGCCTAGACGACGACGCGTCGTTGTCCGAACCGTTCCCGATATCGATCGAGACGAATCGACCGATCTCCCGGTCCACCAGCGATCCACAGAATCCGATGTTTCCCGTATTACATAATTTATTAGTATTGCTTCGATTTCGTAAGCTTGCCTAACCGATAGATGCGTGCGTCTCTTTCTCTCTCTCTCTCTCTCTCACTTTTTCGGCGTAGTAGACTTCGCGATGAATCGCGCGTTACGCTCGATCGGATTTTCGGTTGCTCGTCGGAATGGAACGAAATGTTGGATCGATGAATTGTATAGTCTATCGATTGATTTCGCCCGCTTCAACTGTCCGCACACGGTTGCGCCCGCGAATTACCGTGGCGTACTGCGCATAAACGATTCAACGCATTTTCGTCGGTGGACGTGCACGGGGAAGTTTTCGGAAACGTTTCAGGAAGCGCTATCGGTTTGCTGAGAGGCCCGACGGTATTTCTACGAGACCGTCTATGCTGTAAAAAACTATTTTCCCCGCCAAGGACGTTAATCTCGTTGCTGTTTGGTGCGCACTGCGGTATGACATCATGGTTCGTGTGTAAACGGTTAGAGAGAGAGGGAGAGAGAGAGAGAGAGAGAAACAGAGAGAACATTTTTGATTTTCCTAGGCGACAACGACGACGACATGAATTTTCGTACAATAGGGGGACACGCGCTTATCTCGGGACTCTCGATGGCTGTCGATCGGTTTTTATCGGCCCGTATGGCTACGTGTTATGGCAACTTGTACCGCGCCGTTGCCGTCGTTCGCTACTCTCCTCGCATAGATGAGTAATTGTCCACTGTCGTGACGAAGTTCCGTCCGTAGGTGCAGCATTAGGAATATCTTCGAAAATGAACAGCGGCCGTTGGTCGAAATATATGTATCGGTTAGCCGTAAATTACGAGATACCACGATTCGTTATCTATCGACGGCTGCGGCTACAGGGAACGGGGCGGGGGGGCAAGCACGATAATTTTTCTTTGAAAGTGACAATCGCGTCGGCCGCTACCGTTACGAATATTTCAGCGTCGAATTACGAGCGACATAAGTATTTTTAAAAGTCTTATCTGAGCTAGCCGCGCGTAGATAATTCTCAATGAAACGCGCGTTTTTCGAAATTCAATTCTTTCCGACAACGATCGATCCGTGCCCGCACGGCTCCCGAAACGAATATCGACGTGGACGACCCGACGTTTGAAAAATGCCCGGAGATCTCGTGTTTTCCGATTTTTCGCCGACAAGGTTACAAATCGCCGTGGATATACAGCCGAGACGGCTCGAACGGAGAAGATTGGCAATAATTACCGCGTTATCGGCGCGCACGATCAAGTTATGCCTCCGTTACAGCACAATGGATGTTTTTATTTTGCAACGGGCAGAAACAATATGCCGGTGCTAGACGGTCAACTAGGCGGCTATTGTTTTCAAATATCGATTACAACTGTTCGTACACGTGTGTTACAGGTAGGGCGGAGGAGGTTCGGAACCGTGGATTACGAAATTTCGAGAGAATCTGTACTTTCCAAAAATATGCAAACTGTACGGTTTTTCTTCGGAAACATTGCGACCGATCCGCTATCGACCAGTGTAAAGTCCGAAGTTGCAGTAGCGTTGGGCGATACGTAATTGCGCAGTGTGCGAGGGAGACAGAGAGAGAGAGAGAGAGAGAGGGAGGGGAAGAGAGAGAGAAAGAGAGAGAGAGAATGATAGAATGACACAAGAAAAAAAAGTTGTATTTCTCATTACAAATAGTCGTAGAAAATCCTAAGCTACGTTACTATGCACACACAGAGAAGCTTTCAGTCCAACAGTCGCAACACTCGCGTGTCGCAATGCTGTTATACTCGAACGCGGTTTCCGTGTGTGTGCAACGTCTCCTCTCGTCGAAAGCCGACAACAGAGCGACGATTGGCGAATTCGCGCGGGCTCTTCCCTATCGAAAGGTTGTCTTTGAGCCACGAGGTGGCTCCTGAGTGCTATTAAACGGTGTGTTCGTCCGATAAACACGCAAACGAAGGGAAGAGAGAGAGAGAGAGAGAGAGAAAGAGAGAGAGAGAGCGGACGCGAGCTCCCGGAGAGACACACGTGCGTGCGCGTCGCCCGCCGTTTTCATGGATGGTCTTCGTCTCTCACCTGCACGAACCAATTTGTCCATCCCGCGAGAGATCGCTTCCCGTTCAGGCCCTCGTGTTTGCTCGAACTGGAGGCGCAAACGCACGCACCGACGCCGACGCTTCACCGCCGTCGCCTCCTCGTTTCTGTGCAACGGAATCTCTCACGGTTGTCTCCCCGGATCTATTGGTGTAGGTGCGCGTAACGCGTCTACACACGGGCTGTCATGAATTTTTCGAGCGATGGGAGCTAGCGGCGTTACTCGGTATATAATCACCCCGCGACCTCGCTCGATTGCACTTCTCTCCCGTATGACGTGCACCGTGCACCGTGCTTCGACTACGATCACGCTCGTCTCGAACTTCGGCATTCCTTCCTGCCCGGAGTCATTACTGCTCTTCGGTCACTCGTTCTCTATTTACTCGGGCTTTTCGGGATCGCCACCTAACGATCTTCGTATCGTGTCCCCTTGTTCGAGAGAGCGCAAACTCGAAATTCACCACGGCACTTTCGTCTTTTGAGTCTCCCAGCAATCGAGTAACGATCTCGAAATATTGTTTGAGAGCACGAACTCCTAAATCTGTCGAGACTTTGGATTTTTTAGTCTCCTAGCAACAATCGAACAACGATCTCGAAATTTTCTCCGCCTGCTCAAATAAGCTCAAACCTTAAATCCACCGAGACTTTGGAATTTTATTTTGTTGCGTCACACGGCGCGTTCAAAAGTGCAAAATCCACCGAGGGTCGGCTTTTGTGACCGCCTGGCGATTGAGTAACGATCTTGGAATTTTGTTCCCTTATTGCGTCACGTGACCAGAGCACTAGGATGAGGTAGCCTCTAAATAAATGTATATATGTATAGAGAACTCTGTTCCCAACCGGTTTATCGTGTGATTTCCGATTGTGATACATAGACGACGGTTCTCTCTCTCTCTCTCTCTCTCAGGAACATGTGTTACCTAACCGTTAAAGGAATATAAGTTCCTTTAACGTGTGTATTGTCCTTGTCCCACACAGACTCGAGTGAACGAGCTAGATCCCTTGCACTCTTTTAGACTCCGGGTTAGCAGGCTGTCCATCTATACTTAAGCGTGAGCGCATATTGTGCTGCACGCACGATGCATACATTTAAATGCTTCTCCAAGGCCGTCGCAGTACTGACACATCGACATACTGCTCGCCTAGTGCAACGATCAGAAAATCGTGGGTCAACTCCGCGGCGTGTTTCTCGGCTCTAATTTCAATTCGATTTTTGTTTCAGCTAATAGACGAGCGATATTATTGTGTCGTGGAATGATACGGTATACATGTTTGCGGTGCATGTACACAACTGCATGTTTACCGTTAGGAAATAACGATTTTGTGGGCAACATGCTCGAGAGCATGTTTACTCGGATATTAATTGCGCAATGCGCTGTTCAAGAAATATATTAGTTTTCGTGCATTGAATATTATGCAAACAGTACGATTCCTTGCTACGTTGACCCCATTTCGCGTTTGACCTTAATATCACACAAGGTACTCCAAGTCAATCTATACATATAACACCTCTATCAGCTTTTCGGGAACCTATTTCTCGCGTCAATCTTATTACCTTCTATGTACACGCGTGTGAAAGGTGATATAATTTCAATAAAGAATTTTCTGTATCCCTCCAATTAGCTATCTAATTATTTTATACCCCACCCGCGTAAACGTGAATGATTTACATATTGCATACATACATACATACACCTCACATAACAAATATACTAATAATAAGTTTAATCGTGAATGTATGTTTGTATACGGATTATTTAATTTTTATGTTTCATTTTTCGGTGTGATATAATTGCAAAGCGTTTTCGTTGATAATCTACTAAATATACTAGACGCTGCTTTGACCATGCGAGTCGATCGCGGAGAACATAACCATATTTCGCGTTTTCGATAAAGTATGTGTCTATCTTCGCTTAATAACATAATTATATAACGGATCTCTTTATAATCGTGAATCTTATAATGCTTGTGATAAGGATGACCACGTATACCGACAACTCGTATAGTTGCTGTAACCATACTCTCTGTAATGGATGACGTTGAAACGCAGGTGAAAATCTTATTTTTTTGCTAAGGCCAGGGAACTAACGGGTAAAAGAGAATGTAGGATCACCGTACCACGGAAGTTGTCGTACAACGATTTAGTGGACAAAGTAATTAAACAATTTAAGCTAGAAATTATACGTGACACTTTGATTCTGGCAGTGAACGAAGAGTTTGTATCTGCGGACGCTGCCTTAACTCTCACCGAAAGGGACGAGATTGCTATCATTCCGCCGCTCAGTGGAGGTTTGTTATATCTTTTGTATAAACGTAAAGAGAAATGTATAAAATATCTAGAATTGTTTGTACGATATATTTGGTGATTGTCTTAGGTTAAAATGGGGTTCCCGGACGACATTGTAAAGCTTCAACATGAGGAATTAAATATTGGAGAAATAATCAATTTAGCGGTGTCTCCAAACTGTGGAGCCATATCCAATTTTATTGGCATTACTAGGGATAATTTTGAAAATAAAAAATGTATTATAATAGTCGCAACAACTGGGAGAAAGTCTAAGGGAGCAAACGGATACAACATTTTCTTCCTTTTCAAGTTATTAACGTGTTAAACATTACGGCAGTCCTTAGAGACTAGTTGTACGCTTTTCATTTATACTACGTTGGTCCCTACGGACTGCTCATAGACTTTATATTGACGGTATATCGCTGCATCCGCTTCTGTTTATGCGCGTGGCTCTCTCCAGCTGACGGTAGAGCGTAGCATAAACAGAAAGTCGAGCAAAATAGACTTGGCGTTTAACATATTATCGATTGAACTCAAGTAGCCGAGTGTGAGTTAGCTCTGTGGTTTTTTTCACAGTACAAATGCCCCTTAAATTGTCTCTCGTGTGCTTTACATACCTAGGATATTAAAAAATTTTAAATATAATCATCAACTATATTTTTGTAGGTTTTAAAGCTAGAATACGAGGCCTACGAACCAATGGCACTAAAAGAAATGAAAGTTATTTGCACAAAAATTCGTTCCCAGTGGAATGTCCACCACATTGTGATATATCATCGTCTAGGAGAGGTACCAGTATCTAAAGCAAGCGTGGTAATTGCAATTTCATCTCCACACAGAGAGGAGTCGTTAAGAGCTGTAGAATATGCTATCGATACGCTGAAAGCTTCTGTGCCCATATGGAAGAAAGAAGTGTACGATACGCACGAAACTCAGTGGAAGGAGAATCGAGAATGTGCCTGGTCCAACTGTAAATAACATTTTTCTTTGTTATCTATACTTTGAGATTGAATTGCTGTTATATTTACACAATGTATTAACAGAGTTTAGTATTTTTATTCGAGAAACTTTATATTGAGTTTATAGAAATTTTAATAAATCGTTGGTGAAATCTTCATAATTGTATTACTATTAACCCATTGTGTACTAACATGCTTATTGTGACTTATCTCGATGAATCGTAATTCAATTCATTTTCACCATTTTTAAGTATCAGAAGATGCGATCGCTGTATTAAACGAGACTGAAGAAACCGTGATAGAAAGTATCGATGTACAAGAAGAGGAAGAAGAAGAAGAAGAAGAAGAGGAAAATGCATTAAATGTCGAAATAGATCCGAGTCTTGTACAAATTCGTGCAACGAATGAGGAAATGAACCATAGAATAGCGTCTTTCATTGAGAGAAAGCGGCAGCAAGTAAATATGGTGAATGTGCAAGAATTTTGCTACCACAGGTTGGTTCATCATTATTCCTGAAAGCATCGAGAGTATCGAGTATGTAAATATATTCAAATAGGTGCTGTATTTTTTAACAAGACATTACAAAAACATCAATGTTTTACACAGAGATCAAGACAAGGAACACGAGGATTCTTGTGCGAGAGTAGACGCAATTCTTATTAGAAGAAAAGACTCCAAAAGCCATGTTAAAGGTGGGTGGAAATAATTATATTTAATTGTGCACGCACGGTTGCATTTTATTGTGCAATGTTTTAGTGCACAGAGTACTGAACGCATGGGGACCGCAGACAGTTGACCAATCCTTTTTACGTAAGGCTACGGTCTCAGGAATGAGTCAAATGAGCAATAGTTATTCAACTGTGTTGAATGATAGAATATCGACTACTGAAAGAATACTTGGCATAAATCGACCTGTACCGAAAGATGTATATGAAAGACTAAAAAATATTGAGGATCGTATACTGTATCTGGAAAGCACTTCTCCTGAATATAAAGATTTCTGGGTAATATTTTGGATTTGGAACATAGTGTTCCAATATTCATTGTACAATCGATAGTGGAAGGGTTCTATGAGAAAAATTGAACTAAAAATTCAATTCTAGTATTGTTCTCACTCTTGGTTACACAATGAATATTGGGACAGTTTGAATAATATATGTAAAAGATTCTATTTTGCTTTAAAATATGTATTTTTTGAATATTGTTTATTTAAAGAGGACAGAGGATATTAACAGTCTCAAAGGAACCTTCAAACCAGTTAGGAAAAGGGTGAGTACAATCTTGACTGAAATCTAATTTTATCTGCAACGGTTCAATGGATAAAAACAAATTTCAGACCTATTCAATGGCAGAATTGGACACAAAGCTGCACGAGTTGGAAGACAAATATGCAAAAAGGATGAAATAATTTTTCTCGACTGTTTGTACTATTATTTTTAACGTATCTATTCTTTTTTTTTAAATACCTCGCAATTTGACCAGAAAAATTTGTACAATTTTGTAGACATTTCGAATTAATAACGGACAAGTCTGTACATTAGGAAATATATGTTTGTTGTATTTTTAATCATCTCTTTTTTTATAAATCCTTCTCTATTTTACCATCCAGGAAAATTTGCACAATACTTTTAGACATTTCGCATAGTAAAATTTGTACATTCTTGTATACGTTTCGAATGAATGAATAGTAGACAGGTGTGAACATTAGAAAATAAAATACACATTGCACAGCATTTTTAATCAGCTATATTTGTTTAAATTCCCCACTACATCACCGTATACAAAAATTCGCACAACATTGTAGGCGTTCGGAGCGAATTAGCAATGGACAGGTAGTGCAACAAATCGTATTACGGTATCGGCAATAAATTGTGTCCGCGCGCGGCTTTCATCGCGCAAGCCGGCCAGCATAGTACAGACAATAAAAGGCGGGGCTACGGTCTCCACAGGCAAGGTCAGAACTTTTGTTCGGGCATGTACTTACGTTAGTTCGTCTTTCGGTTGATAGAGGCAGTCTTCGTCGTGATGCCATACGGTATGGCTGCGGTTCGTCGCAAGTTTTCTCCTTATCCCGCTATAAATTAAAGCGAATCATTGATAGTGATGTTTCACTCGTCCGCCGGCCCGACAAAAGCTGCTCGCGCTATCGCATGCTGGTGAGTACTGTCAAAAAGCATGATTAAATACATCGGTATTTCGGTGTGTGTGTCGTCGAGCACGCGGGTAGCACGTCGTCTGCCAGGTTGACAAGCATCATCCTTTTTCCTCTCAGCTGGCTGGATGGACCGTTTAGATCACTTCTCCTCCCCCGAATCTGGATGAAAATTTCTCAAAAATTATTACACACGGACACACAAACGCGCACACAGTGATCTTATTCTCTGATAATTATCCTCTCGATGTGGAACTGTTTTCTGTATTTTTCTCGGGTCAATTTTTTTAATTTGGACATTTCGAGATTTTCGAAGGACCCTATCCTGGTATTCGCGATTTTGTTAAATTCAAGGGAGAGAGAGAAGGAGACAGAAAGAGATCGAAGTCTGGCAGAGCGATGTCTGCTTCCCTACATCCGACGTACTCTGGGCGAAAAGCATCGCTTATTTTTACGCGTTCTATTTCTGTCCTGGCACATGGGTTTCTTCTAACAGTTTTCCGAAACGTTAGAGAAACAACGCCGATGCGATCCTGTCACGAATTTTCCGTTCGCCATGCCATGCCGAATGCTCTCCGAGCGGCTACCAGCTCGTTCGATTCCCTCGTAAAACCGAATACCGCACCGTCTCGACCATTCGAGGCGGAAACGTTCTTAAAACACAGTACACACGGGCTAATATCGGCAATTAGGGCTGCGACACGTGTTTGTATACAAACACGAGATGCAGCACCGAGACGGAGCTCGTGCCTGCAATTCGCCCGCGTTCCAGCATTTTTCACGTGTTACATCAAGGGGGGAGGATCTGCGACACGGGAATTCGGATGATCGTGAAACTCTTGGGATGCGTGGTGCATTTATAGATATACAATTATGTAATTTTTGTTCGAATTAATTAATTTTGTTCGAATTAACCCTTAAATAGTCGGTTATTTCTCGATTTTATTTTCTGGTTAGAGAACTGTGATGGAGGAAAAGTTTTAAGGCAAGAGTGGCGAGTTTTAGTTTGATCTATCTAATATAATAGTAATGCATAGGCGTAGGCGGGCGCGTGATGGATTAAATTGGGGTGAAATTAACCTTCGAAGATTCGGCTATTATTAGGTTTTATTTTAGGGAAGACGATCTCTCCCACGGGAATTCGGAAGATTTTCCCCAGAGGTTCTCAACCATCCGAAGAATCCCATAAGTACCACCATTGATGTTTGCAAGTAAGAGAGCTCTTCTCGTTAGTTTATTAAGTAAACCCACCCAATAGTATTACAATAAAATTGGAATATTCCAGATCTATCAGACAATGCAAATTTTAGGAACCTTCTACGTTCGGCACTATCCCCTTGTGCTTTCGGTGCGTTCAACGCAGTCATAAAAAATAGTTTCCCTTCACGATCTCTGTGCTTGCACGGATCAGGCGATGGGAACTAGATCGCGACTTCATTGTACCATTATTTTCGATTTCTTAAAATTATTTAACGAAGAAATACATTTTTACATAACTTCTCTTTCATGCATACAGTCGACTTAGATAAGTAGTTAAAAAAAATTAAAGCACATAGAAATTTTAGGAACTTAAACATATTATTTTTATATTCCTGGATCTAGGATTCCTGTAAAATAATTAAAGAACGAAATTTCTGTTTGCATTAACGCTTGAATATCTTTCTTATGCGGGGTTGCAAATATTTAGCGTAACCAGAAGTCCGAAATAGTTCGATCGAGTTCCAACTCTGCACAGTTGGAACTTTGTTTATGGACTCGGCGCACAGGACTTTCTGTTGGCAAGTTTGACACAGACCAATGAATTAATTCACCCTCGGCTAAATCAGTTCAAGCCTGTCGCGGTCAGCAGCGACCCGATTGGGAACCCGATGCGATGGGGTGAAATGAAACAAAACGACATGCCAGTGTTGGCCTGCTTTTTTTCTTTACCCGAAGATACTTTCCTGAATTTTGCAACGCGGCCAATTAAAACCGATGTCCTAGACGATAACGCAGTCAGCCGGGGTAAACTCGTTGCATGCGCGGCTCTAGGCTGCACCGCGTTGCACCAGAGTCCTTCATCGAACGTGCAACGAAATTTTTAGTCCGAACAAATTTTATTATGAATTTTCTCGTCGAATTTATTGAGGCTACACAAAGGTTTATAGTTCTCTCTACTGCATAGTTTGAGTGTGATTTTTCTGCATACATTGTAGTTTTGGTTCTCAAAAAAGTTTTCTGTAGGTACGATTAAATTAGAAAATTTTTATTTTCTATAATGTACAGTTTCTGAATATAAAAATTACTTACGACTCATTGTTGATCTAATAAATATGTATAGAATGTTTTATCAAAATTGTAAACAAAGAGGAATTCCTTTCGTTTAATTAGATTTTTACATTCTTTGGAATGTAATAGAATTGTTAATAAAGAATTGTTAATTTTTTATATTTTTATAAAGCATTTTATAAATATTCATTAGACTGATGTGTATAATTTCTGTTTTCAGGAACGAATTGCAATAATTAGACTGGGGTATCTTTATGTAAAATAAGAATTTTCCAACTTAATTACATCGACAAAAAAATAATTATAAGGGAGATGAGAGCGTGCTTTTTAGTTCAATCGTTCATTTTAAGGAGTTGAAAATTATGTAAGATTATTTTTAAATTATCCTAATATCTCCAGATTTTTTTTTGTATTTCACCTACTCACTTTTACCATAAACGTATGAAATCCGCAGTCTAGTAATGATGCATTTATTATCCTAATAGCTTGCCATACTTGAGCTACCTGATTAGGGGGAGAAATTTATACCAAACAACGCCGGATATAGAATTTATTAAAATATAATTACTATTTATTTTATCTCCTTTACTGATGGTTGAATTGGGTATGGGTATATTAAAATAGAAATTGTAGGTGGAAAAAACTCACAGTCCGTGCATAACTGTATTACTCACAAATTAGGAATCGAACATTTTTTTTATTTGAAAGAAAATTATGTATGGACGTCACTGTAGTGTTCTAACCTGGGATGCATAGCTATAGTGCGTTCCTTATCGCTATTGTTCCAAAGAAGTTGTACTCTACGCCGCACTGCATCGATAATCGCATTTTTCTCGAGCTTCACAGGAAACGCGATTACGAATGGACATATGTACTTGGAGATAAAAATAGGGCCGTTTTATGCAGGTACCCGCTGAATGGAACTTGGAACATTCGCAAACAATATTAACAAAGAATTTCAGTAATAGATTGTTTGTGCACTAAATTTTCAATTTTTATAAATCCTCGATATTTAAACCATTATAACTCCGTAAAAGAAGTATCGTACAATAACGAACCTGGGCTCATATTAAAGCTTCAAGTCTCTACTTTTATACTCCATTGTTGATTTTTTCCACAATTTTTTACACGATGTAAGGGGTGGAAAACTGAAGACTCGTTTTTGCTCGAAAATATCTCTACGCAATGCAGGTTTCAATCTTTTGCAAAAACGTGAAAACGACAACGATGAACAAAAATGAATAATAACTTTGGTCATGCGAAGCCTTCATTGTTTATCTGGTATTATTGTAACGTTAATGGTACCTCTTGCATTCGAAGCTTAATAAAACGTCTAAAAAAACATTGTAGATAAATTTTTTAGCAAATTTTCGAGTAAAAAGTATATCCATCAACCATCCCCATTTTTCTTTACAGCGACCCGCTGAAACTCGATGTACGATTTTTTTTTACTGCTTTACAGAACAAAAATGGCGAGACTCCATTTTTCCGACAGTACTCTTTGTCAACCGGGTTCAAACCTTTATTTATGGGGCCCGCTGGGCTTACTATCTACCACGCAGAGTATCATTACCTCCAATTATACTGGGCGCGATTTCTATCGTGACGAGCGGCCGTAGCCGTCGGTTAAAAGAGAAACCACCGGTGCCGGTCGTATTACCAGAACAGAACAGAACAGAGCAAAGCAGACCAGAAGAGAAAAAGGAACACTGTTGGGCCTCGCGTTGCCAGTTACAGGTGAAATGCAGCTGGCCGAATTCACCGTTCGCTCGTGCCTCGTAAAACGAATTACCGTGTAACGCAAAATGTTTCGCGGGTCACGTGAGGAAACCCCTCGCGAAAACGTGTTACGTGGCGCGATTTAAACGACAAACGGTATCCTCGTTCTCTTTCCCCTATCTTCTTCGGTGTGTCTTTCTCTTTCTGCTTTCTGTTCTGAACCCCTTAGGCCAATTCATAGCAAATCCTCGGGGCGAAGACGTCCCGCGCACGGAAAGACAGCAATCCGTTCGTGCGGTTAATCGATTCTAATTGAACCGAAGCGTCACGGAACAATCTGCGTCGCGCGATTTGATTACGATTCGGACCTTATCCGCGTATCGCGATTTACACGGGTGAAGTTCGTTGCGGAATCCAAAGAAACTAATGGGAGTTCTGTAGGACGTATCCGTAGGAAATTAGCAACATTGTAAATATTCAACAATATCAATTTTTCTGGTGGTAAAGTAGTTTTATTTGTTCAATGATTTCAAAGTTTTTGGAAGCGTTCAATTTCGAAGACGAATGGGAAAATTTCCGCTTAATTTACTCTGTCGTGACTAGAAAAATTGAAATGATTTTTACGTAGGACGATTCTGTAGACTCTGCTCAAAAAATATATTTTTTAGTCTCAAAAATTTCTTTTAGTCTCACTCCTTAGAATGGTGACAAGTGGTGAGAAAAATTCGGGCCGATTGGATCGTGGGAATCTGACGCACATCAAATTTGAAATTTAAAATTTGAAAATTTGGAAATTTGAAAATTCGAAAATTTGAAATTTGAGAATTTGAAAATTTGAAATTTGATATCTGAAAATTTGAAATTTGATATCTGAAAATTTGAGATTTTAAAATTGTGTTTTTTGTAATGAAAAAAATTCAAAATTACCAAATTTGATGCGTTTCGGGTTCCCATAATCCAACCGGTCCCGAATTTTTTCCAGATCATTTTCTCAACACTTGTCACAATTCTGGGAATGAGACTAAAAGAACCTTGCAAAATAATTTTCATAAAGTTTACACGCGCTGTCCCTGCTCGGACCAGACGAAATGAGCGTTAGGTCGCGACTTTACTGTATTCAGTGTACATATCATAACAATATGTGGCAATAAACAAGCAGTATCGCTGTCGCACATCAATTTGCATATTTTGATAACCAGAAATCATTTTATCACCTCGGCTCCACTGGTCAAGAAATTCAATTAAGATAAAAGTGAAATTCTCAACTTTTGAATTCGCAATGTGTATCGCCATCAATTTTTTTCATAGACAGATAATAAAAAAATTTTATATCGATTTCATATATCCTATTTCACCGCATATTCTACGAAATACAGCGGGTTTGTAGTTATGAAAGCATAAAATCCGCAGTCTAGTGCCTATAATAGTAATACGAGTATTTCCATACCACATAACTTTCATTCAATCTCTTTCCTCGTATCAACTATATTTCGTAAGATAATGGTCCATTTTCAGTAAAAGCGCGGCATACGATATACTTACGCTCACTCAGTTTTTATCCGCATCGGATCTGCCGGAGCTTGTTTCATACAAGTATGTACATACATACGTATCACCCTGGATGCACCGTGCTGTTGTGCATGTAGATTTTATCCTTTTCATCCGCGACACTGAGCGAATTTCGTATCCTAATCTCTCGTAGCCTATTTATCCATGGAAATGCAACAACCAAGGTGAAGAATCGTGTCGATTCTTTAACTTGTTTTATCGTTGAGCTAGATTCTTCAACGGTCTGATCCATTTGGGATCCATGCACTCCCATTCATAAATCACGTGTTTGTTGCAGTCTACCATAGTCACACATATTTCGAATAGTTGAAGTTGTTGTTCGTCAGTTTATTTGAGAATTGTTATTTTTCAATTTTGTCAGAACATTTCCTCATTTCATCATTTCTAGGCTAGCAAAGGTTTGAAATAAGTTCTAAAATAATAGAGAGAAATTCGGACCGGGAAGGGTTAATTCTGCAGCGACCGAAGCGCCAGAGGGCACAAATAGCCTACTCTGGAGACTTTTTAATAAATTCCCCTCCTTATTGCGGCGTCTAAGCGATTCCCAGCGATCTCGAAGTCCTCGAGACCGAATCCCTCGAGAGCTACCAGCTTCCGGACGCACAGTTTCTCTTGAAGTCTCCTATAACAAAAGCAAATCCACCCTGGGGCTATCGGAGACCTCGTTCGCCTTCGCCTGAAAATTCGAGCGCGACCACCGGAGAGCTTTCTTTCCTCTGTTCCCCTCTTTCACGCTTGCCCCCTCCCGTTACTTATTTTCCCCTATTTCCTTCTTTCTCATTTTTCTTCTCTCCTTTCTTTCACCGTGAAAATGTCTCCAGGCACGTTGACCTTTCTACGCGGCGCGCGCGGATCGAATCGTCAACTGCGCGCGTGCACGTAAAACACGCGGCCACCGCGACCATAACTCACGTCCTACGCGCGGCTTTTTATTTTCGTTGGGAAACATGTTCGTCGAAAGCAGCGAAAGGTCACGGATATGCTCGGCGAACCTTTCGGGGCGACGCTGTTAGGGCGATGAATGGTGGGGAGATCATCACTTTCAGGGTGCTTTTTTAAAAATATTAGGGAACTTCCTGGGAAATGTCTTTATTGGCACTTGGTGTACATAACTTTATGTATCTTGAAGGTAAGCTCCCTGAGGCCTTATTAAAAGATGTATGATATTGTAGACACTGTGGACAATGAAGTGAAGGTCAATTGTTCCTGAAAAATGTAAATATCGTTTTTTTTCTCGAAAAAAAGTTTGAAGCTTGTGGATGTTCGATGCAAGTATTCTCTATTGAGCAATTTTTTGCGATTTTCATCATTCGCCTCTTCCAAATGTGATCGTATTGTTAAAGATCAAGCTATTTTTATTTTTTAAATGCTTAATTAACGTTAAAGAGCGTTTTAAGAGTGCCCATTGACGACCAAGCGCCGAAGACGCATTTTTTTCAAACAGAGAAGGCGTCCGTTGAATACGCTAATGGCGAGAGCGGCAGGAAAAACATGATTTCTCTTGATCATGGCATGCAAGAGCGGCGCGAGTGGCGTAACGCGTTCCACCTAGCTGATGTAAACAGAATTTCAATAATGAAACGGAGATAGCCGAGGGTTACTAAGCACCTCGATGATCTCTCGCTATTCTGATCGTAGCGTGAAGCTAAGTAGTAATACATACTCTGATTTGCTCTGCCAGCGCGGCGAAGTTGATTAGTTTTAATCAGCGTGTGTCAGCCCGTTTGCTCGCCGCCCAATTGGAGCCCGGATGGTCGAAGGTAATTATCGTACCGAATGCATACTACCGTCCGACTCTGTCTCTTAATTGAACAGTTGATATTATTTAATTGAATCGATTCCGTGCACTGGCAAACCGGTAATATTCGACGACCTTGTCCCTTAGGCGGAATGCTACAATAGTATCGACGGGCTTCGTAAAAATTGCATATTGCCGGTTCGGCTTCTCTTAAACGTTATGGTCTAGTTCTATCGTCGTTATCGAACTTATTCCCGAGGGAGATCTCAAGGTTGCCGCCTTATGAAATCAGTTTACGATTTTAGTACGGTCTGTGCTGTTACATACACTTGGAACCCCGAGCTTCCACTCTACCATCAAACGTTTTAACACTAGGTTTACCAGACCCGTCGAAATGACGGGTTTTAGTATTTTTAACTTATGAATATTGAGATCGTGAAGATGGATTCATGAGAAATTATTAAATTAATTTATTTCTTTAGGTATATATTGTAAGAAATATGGCTAAAAATTTTGATGAATTCATTCCTCTTATTTCTATAAAAAAATGTTAAGTACTCATTTTTAGTGCCTCGTAAAGCTAGTGTTAAAGCTGGATTTTTTCATTTAGCTTTTTTTTAGCATTTATAGAGTTGTATTGTTGAGTGTGCGATTTACAGTAAAAGCTCGTTCGTTGTCCAAAGGCTGGGTCTGAGAAATGGACAACGAACGTGGAGGGACACGCTTTTTGATTTATGTATGATTGCGTTTTATCTACACCGCGCCGATCGCGTCGAGCGAAACTTCAATAGAGAGCCGAACATAGAGAAGGACAGAAGAAATACGGATCGCATTACCGAAGCGTGTCGCCGTCGCCGGCACAGTTTAAAGGCCCGCGTGTTCTCACAATGTAATGCCAATTAAAAATGCTTTATTTTTCATTATTTTTTAATGGGACTTTCACTGGCTTGTTTCTGGCATTTTTCTGATTAGAACAAGACCAAACACGATATAATTTGGCCCATATTTACTCTACATGTGAACTGTGCCGGCGACGGCGACTGTTCGCGTCTCTTTCTTTCCAATACGCTGTTCGGCGTTGTCTTCGAAACTTTCAACGTCGATAAAACCACTTAATACAGTTCAAATTATATCGTGTTTGGTGTCATTTTAATCAGAAAAATGCCAGAAATATGGTAGTGAAAGTTCCATAAAGAAATAATGAAAATTAAGAGATTTGTAAAATCCTTTCCTCGAGTCAATGTAGTGGTGTTCACACCGATATACCCGAGCCGAGATCAATCGCCGCCGCCCTGCGGAGCGACTCGGCGTTGACAGGCGGTGGAGTGGGTAGGCACTGGACAACGAGCGTAGAGAAGATTTTGGACAACGAACGAGCTTTTACTGTAGTTAGAGACTCTATCTTCGTAAATTTCCTATTCATTTATCTCCATTATTTTCTATTTACCGATTCCAGAGTTAATGGACCTAGTAAATAATTGGAATTAAACGGAAGCTACAATTGGTTCACTTTTGAAGGCCATGAATTAATTGGTACACCGAATACATTTTTTCTTTAAGTTATCACTTCGTTTCCCGGCATTATGATTATGTTAGTTAAAATATAAAGGTAGCATGATACAGTACAGTCGCCATCTAGCTCTCATCGCCTGGTGCGAACAATAATAGAGATCGTGAAGGGAAATAATTTTTTTATTACTGTGTCGACCGCGCCGAAAGTACAAAGAGCCAGTGCCGAACGTAGAAAAGGACAGCGCATGTAAACACGGACCGCGCGGCCGAAAACTTAATCCATAACGTGGATTCTACTAATAGAATCGGCTAGACCCAGTATCGCGCTCTGGTTGCCCATGCGGATAGGACTGGCGCTGGCAGTCGGGTAGGGATAGCCGATTCTCGAAACGCGAGTGGCCCATGTCAAAATTGAACCATTAAATACAGCTGAAATTACATACATAGTGTTTAGTGTCATTTTGCCACAAACAAGTTTCAAATTTCAAATTATCAAAATTCCAAATAACAAATTTTCAAATTTCGAAATATCCAATTTTCAAATTTCAGATTTCAAATTTAAAATTTTCAGATTTCTAATTTAAAATTTTCAGATTTCTAATTTAAAAATTTAAAATTTTCAGATTTCTAATTTAAAAATTTAAAATTTTCAGATTTCAAATATAAAATTTTCAAAGTTTCAAATTTCAAATTTTCAAATTTCAAGTTTTCAGATTTCAAATTTTCAAATTTCTAAATATCAAATTTTCAAGTTTCAAATTTTCAGATCTTAAATTTTCAAATTTCAAATATTCATATTTCAAGTTTCAAATTTTCAGATCTTAAATTTTCAAATTTCAAATATTCATGTTTCAAATTTCAAATTTGATGTGCGTCTGATTCCCACGATCCAATCGGCCCCAAATTTTTTCCAGATTATTTTCTCAACACTTGCCACAATTCTGACGGGCGAGACTAAAAAAAATTTTTGGTTAAGTAATAAGGTCCACTCTAGTACGGACAGGACTCGCGCCGTTCGTCCGGGTGGTGGTAGTTGATTCTACGTCATCGACTCTCGGAGCATCAGTTGCCCATGCCAGAATTGAATCACTAAATACTGCCGAAATTATATCGTGTTTAGTGTGATTTTAATCAGAAAAATGCCTCAATTAAGTTGCTGAAAGTCCTATAAAAAAATATTGAAAAATAAAGAAGTTTTGTAAGTGGATTAACAGTGGTTTACACTACGTTATCAGATTAGGCGGCATGTTTACATTGCTCGGCGACCGAGGCAGCTCTATCTTCTCGGCCCCTCGTGGGGTATGTCCCTCGGTGGAAAGTGTAGGCGAAGGAACAGAAATCGTGGAGCTCTGAGGGAGTTGGATCCCGACTTTATTGTATATAGTGTTTTTTTTACCACCTTGTATATTAGCAGGAGTGTCTCGTGGCTCCGAAATCGGAAATGAACCGGTGCCCGATTGAACACGTTCAGTCACAACAGTTAATTGTCCAGCGTGAGAAGCATCGTTCGACGAATCTACATCCGATGATGCAACGAAACGGTTACCGTTGTCCACTTCCGGGCCATCGGCAACATACGCCACACCACATATACGCGTAAATAGGTGGAGGTGGGTTTTCTCTATCGGGCAAAAGGCCGTTTGTACGCCGTTCGCCTCAGGTGCTTTGTTATTCGACGAAGGAGCTATCGGAAATACCTGTTGGCGGGCTGAACGAGTGGGAGGAGATTCGATGACTATATCTCCGGCGATTACTATATCGGCATGATCGTTGCGACCGCGGTCAGGATCCCGCCGTGCAGCGCCGCGTCGCATTTGCATAGATAGCCCGCAAAAGCCCGATTCCGGGACCGCCTCTGATCGATAGTTTCGTGAACCCGACTAACCGAGTTACGGAGGAACACGCTGAAACCGAGTCAAGGTAGGAGACAACGTGTCATCGAGATCATTCAGATTATCCTTATCGACGATACACGAGTCGATAATCGCCTGTGATCGACGAACTATTCGATATTTCTGTACAATTGCGGTTGGAAAGTGTTTTATGACTGAAATTCAGTGTTTGATCTTTGAGTTTTCTTTATTTCGGAGATGTATTTGTGGTATTGCTGGTAGAGAATGACTGAACAGGTTTGTTATTTTTAACAATTTTCCTAAAATATTTCTATTCATACCTGGTAAAAAGTGTCAACGACCATTGCCTCGCTGAAAACACCGGTTCTCGTTCGATCACCGAAGTAAAGCGGCGTAGGGCTCTCTGGGTGCGTTTCATGTGTTGTTGGCAAAATAGGTGGTTCGGAACCCACCTTAATAAAAAGTAGGTCCCGCTGAAATTGGAAATTAGGCGATAGTTGAGGATTGATAAAGGGAGAAGTGGTGGAATGGATTTGATACCCTGAGGGGACCAAATATCATTACATATGTACATACATACATACCTGGTAAAAATTGCTTATTTAGCAAATTTATTTCTTAACCCCTTGCACTATATATTTTGTGGTTATAGCGATTAATGGTTCAAAATTTCATAGAAAAAGAAGAAAATTTATATTGCCTATGTTTTCTCCAAAGGCTATACAGGGTGACAGAAAAATCACTTGTTTTGATTTTGGCTCACTTTTATGGGCATTGGCGTGGCACTCGGCGTGTTAATGTGCCACTTCGATGGAAGGATTTTTTTTACCAAATTCCTGACGGTGTGTCGTTTTATTCCGCGAGGGCGTTTTCGTAGGATGAATCTTTCTCACGTTTACGTAAATCGTTTCTCGCGCGTTCTTACACGTGATCGATGGTTCCCCGATTTGTCAGCGAGTGCTACCACCTCGGAAACAAGAAAAAAGAGAAATTCCCCCGGAACGTCGTCGATCGCCGTCGCGCCGGGGAATCTGCATAATTCGAAAACGGATCCTCGTGGCGGCGGATCGGTTGGTAATTCGCCGATTGAAATGTAAAACGTCGAATTTACATCGGCGAGCACGAACCTCGTCGGCTGATTAAGGCGGCCGACTACTCCGTAATGTCTTCATCCTTCCGGAACGAGTTTTCAATCGGTTCTCCAATTTCGATGGACAGAAAGCGTCGAACATTTTCGCTGGAACTCTATTTATAGGAAAATCGATGGGGTCGGATCATGGGAACACGATCTACACAGTGTCCCAAAGATGTTGCACTTCCTTTATAAGGGTTGATTCCTGACGTAATTTCAAGTAATTTTGTGATAATGTTCTTCGCGGCTTTGCTAAGAAGCTATAGACGAAAAACCAATCAAAGCGAAGCTACGGCGGACCACTCAGCTGTAGCCACGCTCTGATTGGTCCGTGTTTGTTGCTAATAACTTCTTAAGTTACTGCGAATGATCTTAGATTACTGTTAATCACCATTTTCGAGAAAGTAGAATATTGTTTAGACACCCTGTATACTTTCGATCGCGACTTCTAACAGATATTCGACCGAATGAATGAAGTTAGTCGACGACTAATTTTTTTATCAAAAAATTTCAGATTCGTTGAAGTTATTACAACGATTAGAAAATACAAGGACGAATAGAAAGATGAACAAAGACGAAATGTCTATTGGATTCATGTTAATAGGGCGTGTATGAGCGTGTGTTCATATACACGGCCGGAAATGATCCACCGTTTAATCGGACAAATCGCAAATCGCAGTTTCGGTCGGCTGGTTCGTTTTGAAGAGCTTGATGCCCTGTAACGTTGATTTAATAGCGCGTCCAGGCGATTGCTAGCCTGATTGATATTGCTATTAAGGAGCACCTGTGGCCTCTTCGAGCATCAGGCTACTGGAAATCCATTTGCTCGAGTGTTTTCAGTGTGATTGCGTCCGTTTGATCATATGCTTCTGAATAATCTGAATGATTGATCCAAGTGGCGTACTGGCAGCTCGGAAATCGTAATACATATAAATTTCGCTGCTTAATTTGGCAGCCTTCGCTTCGACGATGATCTTTGATCGTCCGTGGCAAATTTCATCTTCCCTCGTTAAAGGCACTTCGACAGACTTCAAGCAGGTCTACTTTTAAATTCCTCTTTTTGAATATTCCTCTACAAATCTTATTAACCTTCACTCTGCGTTCATACAATTCTAATGTTGACCCTGTACTGGAGTGCAATCAAAGCTCTTGCACTGCACGTTTTCAGTGCAAAATGTAAAGAAAAAACTTTGAAAGCACGAGGTATGAAAAAGTTTAAAATATTCAATCGGAAAATATGTTATAGATAACATTCCTAAGAGAACTTTGGAAATTTTCCATTCGACAACTTTTCATGTACAGCTCCACGATCTAAGTCCCTTCGTCTATCTATCCTTTCCACTGAGGGACATAGCCCGCGAGGGGCCAAGAAGCTCGAGCTGCCTCGGTCGCCGAGCAGTGTAACCATGCAGCGTAATCCAACTAGGCAACTGGTACTCCGAGAGTCGATGACGTAGAATGCCTGGTTTAATCCATGGTATGTAGTAAGTTTTCGGCCTCGCGGACCGTGTTTACAAGCGCTGTTTTTTTCTACGTTCGGCATTGTCCCCTTGTACTTTTGGCACGGTCGACGCAGTCATAAAATATTGTTTCCCTTCATAATCTATGTCTTCGCTAGGACCAGACGATAGGAGCTAGATCGCGACTTTACTGTATGTTTTTATTAGTCTGGGGTGTGGTTACACCTCTATAGACAGAGTGAAGTTTAAACATCGCAATCTTTCATTTAGAAATTTATAAAAAAAAAATGTAGTTTTTCAAAAAGCGAAATCTTTGTCAAAATCGTTCAAAAAATACCTTTAAAATCGCAATTCTCTATTTCCAAACATTCTCCCACGAATCTCAGCAAATAGCGTAATCTTTCCTCGTAAAAATTATTCAGGGGATGCATTAACCCTCCGTATACTGTGACAGACTCAAGGCTTTGGCGCCACCTTAACGCACACAATGTCTGAACATCCACCGACACGTTTCAATAGAGATTTCGAGCGTTCGTCCATATTGTTCGAGAAATTAGTGATAGTGGAAAGGACCACAAATAAAAGTGACTCCGGCATAGGACTCCGCGCTTCGGTAGTCGGAGGGTTGAAAGAAAGCATTGTAGGAATCGTATTGTTCAGGTTTCACTACTATGTACAACTATTTATTTACACACGCGATATATAATACAAAAGACATTGGCTAACGCTCGGAACGATCGGATCGGCAATGACGACTAGCAAGTCGTCGCAAAAATTTACTAATGGGCCCCCGCCACTGTATCCGAGGCCTATATAAAGGGCCTTCGAGAGATGGGGGAATACCCCCGGGCAGGGAAGAAAACGGACACGGAAGAAAGGTCCGTCTTTGCCCATAAACAAACTCCTGTTCGACGCGAATCTGGCTACCAGATGCAGGACAACCGCGATAGCCAGACCCGCACCGAAACCTTGGGGAAAACCCAGAAAATTAGGGACCGGCTAGTTTGCAGGTATAGGCAGGGCAGCGACAAGGCCGCTACAGCATAATCTTCCCTCGTGATTCTCGTGATAAACGTTTCGCTGCCAGGCCAATCTGCTGTCTCGTTAAACTCGCCCTCGAGAACGCATTCGACCGAAGGAATCTTTGTTTCCCGAAAATTCTCTCTCGTTAAAAGCTCCTCGACGGACCTCACGCCAATTTGTCCCAGCCTGCGTTCAACGTTCGTGGAAAACGCCATCAGATAACTCGACCTTCTCTCGTTAGACGCTCCTCGAGCAAGCAAGCAAATAAGCAACCAAGCCAGGCGAACGCATCTCCAAAGAATATTGCACGCTCCAGAAAACACCGCGCGGCGACCGACTCGAAAGTGTTTACCTCGCGTGGCGCAGCGAAATGACGCAAGTTTTCCAGTCCGAAGGAATAGCGGGACTTTCCCCGGCGCCCTTCTTTAACATTCACCCCCTCCTTGACCTCCGACGTTTAATTACGTGACGCGGATTAATTAATATCGCTCGAAACGCCCTCAAATGCATTTCCGTAAATGCAATTCTGCCTGACCAAGCATTAAAAAAGATTAACCCTTTGTACTCGAAGCTTTTTTAACTCTGGATTTTGAGAACATTTTCGTCAAGGAAAAAGTTACTTCCAATCACCTCAGAAATCAACTCTTCGTCGAAAAGTATTTTACAATTGTTGGAATTGTAATAATTTAATAAAATTGAATTTTATTAAATCAAATCGATTTGCCACTATTCTTACCAGGAAATAAATGAAATTGGGAAAATTAGGGGGGTACGAGGGCTAACAGAGTTCGCAGCAGAATCAACTGATAAGCAACCATAAATAGGCAGAAACAGAGATAGTTTCGCCCAGTTAGGATCGCATGTTAAACCAGTGTGCGACGTTCGGTCGCTAATTACGCTACTCGTCGCTGTTTAAACACGCGTTAGCCGACTTCTTCTTGGGGCATAAATTTTTGGGTCACGCCTCGATCGATCCCACGCCACGCCACACCACGCCATGCCACGCCACGCCATGCTCGACCTACGTTTAATTTTCCCTTATTTATTTCCGCCCCCGGAAAGGCGTCGCGCGCGAAATCTTCGTTAACTTATTGGAGCGCGATGCGAACTATATGTGCCCATAGAAAGCTGGAAAGTTAACGAGCGTCCTGAAAAACCCTAAATAGAGATCCCGTTGGTCCAGCATACCTCAAATTATGCTTCCCATTTTCTCTGTACAACAATCATTTGCGCTACAAATTTCTCAAATGGTCTACAACTTCTTTTCGGGGCTGTTTTTCACCACTTTTTACGAATCTTTTTCAGGAGGAATTATTCAACCTTTTGTATTACAATTTTGCATACTTACTTATGGATAATTTCAAGTACACAAGTGTAAGAAAATATTAAGTTAAAGGAGGAGAGACCGTAACCCGTAACTATATATATGTGGAATAGGATGAACGGGCGGGTGTTAGAATAATACTCGTATTGACGGTGAAGCCGTCCGCCAAAGAGTGCGATTTATTATAAGAGAGGAAAGGTCGTTACAAACTGAGCGTCACCTGAAGAGTGACCGCTCCGCTAGCTTACAGTCATGAGGGCCCCCTGTTGCTAGTATTCTTTTTACCTGACGGTACACCCTCATGGGTTTTCCCCGCGAAGGGTACGCGTCGCGCTCTCGAACCGCACGCTGCTCATTCTCGACATTCCTCAATTCGATATTTCTCACACAAGTTAGTTTTTGTAATTGCAAGTAAGAATAATCAGAATTATAAACTATCCTCTTAGATGTGAGAATTCGAGATTTTCGATAGTTTGAGAAGTCGGCCTGAGAAAATCGTTGGAAAATTACGCTATGCGACAATTTTCTGGCGCTTATGGCATCGATGCACTCGTGAGAGAACAGGTCGCTGGTGGTGGTGTGCACACGCCGGAAATCGAAAACCAGCCCCCAATCGATTCGTCTCTTGTTCGGAGTCTCTATACGAGGGAAACACTGCGGGCTAAGACTCGTCGCAGTCTCCTTGCCAGCCAATTCGGCGTCCCGTAATCGAATGTATTCGGGAATCACGTGTACCGGGTGTATAAAGGATTTCTGTCGATGAATTTTGCTGACAGAATCACTGCCGTTTGCGACCCATTTCCCCATTTACCTGGGCGGACGAGTCTACTCGCCGATTATCTTCGCGAGTTGTCGCATAGTGGGGCTGATTTCAAATGTAACGGGTCAAAAGTCCAGAAACAAACTGAGAAAGAGTATTGGCCGGACTAGATGGTCAAAAATGCCCCAGGAAGCAAATTAATGACTAATCCAATTACAAAACTTCTTTGTATTTCATTATTTTTTATGGGACTTTCAGCAACTTATTTATTGCATCTTCCTGATTAAAATTAGATTAAACACGATATAATTTCGGCTGTATTTAGTGATTCAATTCTGGCATGGGCAACTGGTGCTCCGAGAGTCGATGACGTAGAACCGGCTGCGCGGTCCTGTCCGCACTAGAGTAGACCTTATTATTTGGTCAAAAAATTTTATTAGACCCGCCAAAAAAATTTGAAATCTGAAAATTCGAAGTTTGACAATTTGAAATCTGAAAATTCGTAATCTGAAAATTTGAAATCTGAAAATTTGAAATTTGAAAATTTGAAATCTGAAAATTTGAAATTTGAAAATTTGAAATCTGAAAATTCGAAATTTGAAATCTGAAAATTTGAAATTTGAAATCTGAAAATTAGAAATTTGAAAATTTGAAATCTGAAAATTTGGAATCTGAAAATTTGAAATTTAAAAATTTGGAATCTGAAAATTTGAAATTTAAAAATTTGATATTTCGAAATTTGAGAATTTATTTGAAATTTTGATAATTTGAAATTTGAAACTTATTTGTGGCAAAATGACTCTAAACACTATGTACATAATTTCAGCTGTATTTAATGGTTCAATTTTGACATGGTCCACTCGTGTTCCAAGAATCGATGACATAGAATCGGCTACCCCTACCCGATGACCCAGCACGAGTCCTATCCGCACGGGCAACCAGTGCACGACAGTGAGGCTAGCCGATTCTATTCGTAGAAATCTACGTCATCGATTCTAGGAACACGAATGGCCCAGGCCTGGGTTAATCCACGTATGGAGTAAGTTTTCGGCCGTGCGGTCCGTGTTTATATGCGTTGTCCTTTTATACGTTCGGCACTTGCTTCTTCTACTTTCGGCGAGGTCGACGCAATCACAATCTAATTTGTTGGCAAGAATGTAATTACGGTATTTGAAGGTGAAATAAAACGCAATTTTCAATATGAACAATGTACTTTGATCAACAAAATATTTTATCAAATGTTGAAACAAAAAAAACCATATCACTAAATTATTGAAACAAAAAAACCATATCACTATCTACTAGTGAAAACCGAAATTACTTTCTCGCACACCCAATATATCCCTGCCCGGAACTGACGATGGGACTTATATCGAATTTACTGCACCAGATAACGTATTTTGTTGTTCGTTACAATTAAAATTCATGTTTCATCGGACACATTCGGTAGATTCTAATGCAAGTACGTAGAGATTCACAGTCACGAATGAAATGCGGCCTTTATTGTATATGCATGATAAGACTGGCTGCGTGATGCATGAAACAGTAAAAACTTGACAAGAAGTTAAAGTCTCGTAAACTTATTATGTCAATGCACACGAGAACATTATCTGTTGCATTATTCGGATGAAAAATACGAAAGGAAGCTCGTAATTCTAAACCTAGGTATTAACTCTTTATTGAGATTAATAATTTAGTATTCGACGGACTATCGGGGAACAATAAGTAGCGATAGTTTTACACATTTTTTGGGCAGCAGTGATTCTTTGAATTTGATTTTCGCTGCGACTGTAGAATGGTAAAACTGGCACGAATCTTTCATCTCTTTGTTACCACGCTGATAAAAAATATTTACCATGAACCGAAACAGTTTTATGGATTTTTCCGGGCACAGCGGTGGTTCTTTGTCGCGGTTTTCCGTCCCGCAAACGAGTTTAGGATCAGGTCTCCAGTCGGCGCGGCGGCCGGGTAAAAAACGTGGCGCAAGTTCTCGTGCAGTCTGATACCGGTCTATTCAATTAAGTGAATTGTTAGCGGCGCAAGGAGGTCGATTAATGGGAGCCGTTACACTCGGTTTTCGACGGGCAATTAAAACGAAAGTTTGCCCGATGGCCGGGACACGCGATCCTCTCGGGCAACAATCCCCGATCGATTTTCATTGCGCGAACGGGCAACTAGTTTCGGTGAAATGCCCGCCGGTTCGTCGACCCAGTCGTCGTTTCCTGTTTCCCATGATCATTTGCATAGGCCGGCCACGATACACGACACTCGTACACACGCACGCGCGCAGACACACGTGGATATACACGGCTGTCGTAATAGTCACGGTTTATCGGACGAGCATATGTACCTGCCCCGATGTACCACCGATTTCCATAATACACGCCGCGACCGATATTTCACCTACAATTTTCAAATCTGCCCAACTCGGTAGCCGTTCCTTCAACCGGACCGACGCGGCGCGGCACGCGGCATAAACATGCACATCCGTTCGCCAACCAGGCCAACCGACACCGTTTCCGACCGAAAAACTATGCGAGCTTCGGAGAAACTTCTTGAAACTTGATGCACACTAAGAAAGTTTCATCTGGGAAAAATGGGGAAGACGCTGACATAATCGAGAGCTCGACGCGAAATTAAGTTTCCCGAAGCTGCTTCTTTGGTACGCTAGGCTGCTGGTTTCGCGTCTTCTCCGGTGATCATTATTTCGTTCGTAATTGTTGTATTCCGGATGAGAGTTAATAAACGTTGTTAGGTGTTACATAACAAAACACAAGTTTATTAATAAAACTCCTCAACTTATAATTCCCGGATACGAAGTGCGAGAAGCGTGTGTCAAATTACAGATTCGTTGAAAACTGAAGCAGAATGACAGAGTACTGGACTGTGCAGAGGTTGTACGAAAAAGGCCCAGAGTGAGTCTATTACACGAACTTAAATATAGGTCCCAAAAAGGGAGAGGTAACTGATTACAACGATGGGTCATACTGTGACTCAGGGTAGTGACCGGTCGAGGGTCACTGTCGGGAGCATTTTTAGTCCTTATTTATGATACATGAGTAAACTTCAGATAAATACAAAGTTAGTCATACAACATAATGTTGCAATTGAAAAATGCGTTGATTATAAAATTTTCGATAGTTTCAATGTTCGGTCGAGTTCAGACACTGTTGCGAAGAATCGTGCGTTTTTCGCGTCTCTAACGAAAACCATTGAATGCAGTGCAGAATAAAAATTTGTCAACAATATAGAATCATGCACGAGCACACTACAAAAAGTTTTTCGTTTCTATGTATTCGGTATTCCTGCGATAAATTCACAAAGGTGACCCATTTTTGCGGAACACGTTGGCTCTCGCGCGATTTGCCGGTATACTCGAGTGAGAAAGTGGGGAAGGCGTTTGTTGCAAATATAAAATTCCAGCGATAAAATTTTATTACTTTCCCTGCAGGATTGTGTGTCTCGATCGCGACGAGATTTCACTGTCGCGTGAAGAAACATAATCCGAGCTTTTACGCTCGGAGGGCTCTCTTCTCTCCGGGCGCGCTCCAATTTCCACGGCACGTTTGCACCGTAATTGGTCTGAGTTAAACCGGTCGTGTAATTATTAGCGGAACACCTAGACGGGTCCACTGTGCTTCGGACAGCGCGTGCTGCTTGCACGAAACCGAAAATTTCGGTCGCAAACAGAGATTACTATTGATTTTTGTTTGCTAGCCTCTTGGGCTCAATTTTTCTGCTCCGGTTTCACATGAAATGTGAAAATTCAGGATTCTGAGCGTTAGGAGGTCACGGATTTTGTTAAAACTGCGCTGTGACGTAGAATATGAAAATTTCAGATGGGTTTAAGTCATCGCTTTGCTGACTTTTCATTTATTTATAAAATACAAACCTTTGATGTTGTAGTCGTGCGATTTTTATTTACTTTCGTCAGGACACGTTGTATTCGAGAATTTTTCATCTCGAAAACTATTTAGTGGATTGAAATGAACTTTGTTCTATCATCATCCTGAAGGTTTGGTCTATTATAAAGATTTTTATTTTTATCGAAAAGTGTAGACTAGTCTCCTATTTTTCTTTACGGATTCGAAAGGTTCAGGGTGAAGGAAATAAAATCGATTTCGCACAGAATGACCCTTAACCCTTCTCGATAACGCGAAAGTGCGCCCTCGTGTCGGCCCTGAGTTTGCGCGCCGATCGATCGCCGCGTAGATCACCGCTGAGATTGCTTTTAGCCTAGATCGCGGGAACGATCGGATGGAATTGAGTCGGTTTTAGAAACACGTATATGTATATATTTGTACATACAACAGAACAGAAAGTACACGTTTCAGGGAGCAACGCGGAAAATGAAACGACACATGGTTCTTCCAAGATCTACAAAATATACAACCATAAATGCGAATGATCCTGCGGAATAGCAAATCGTTCGAAAAAATGACAAATAGTCTTAGATAATAATAGCAGGGAATATACAAATTAAATTTTTGTACTTTTTATTAAACACTCGCCGGGTCTTTCCGAAGGCAATGTTGCTTTTAATAGTATTTATTATCTTATGTTCGATTTTTATTTTCGAAAATTTATAATTGTGGATATTTTTACGTTACAATGTTACTCTCTCAATGTTAACTTTCAGTCAATTTTTGAATTAAAAATGTTTCATCGTGGATCTTTAATGGATTAGATGGTTTAAGAAGATTTCTGAAAAACAATAGGAATTGTAGGAATATTTTATGGAAACTTCTACACCTTGAATGTGGCGTATCGCATTAAATAACTACAACGTCTCTGATGCTGACTCTCTTCATTTGCTAGCTCTCAATTTCGACTCGCAACTTCACTCTCTCGCGACTCTCACACACATCCTTTGCGTTAGTACCATTTATAGGTTTCCATTCTGTAAGATTATACGAATAAACCCGTAACTATATATACATATATCGCTCGTACAGGATGTTCGGAGCGAGTGTTGTGAGTCAAAACACGTATCGACGGTGAAACCGTCCGCCAAAGAGTGCGCTTTATTAAACAGAATGTCAATCGATTGTAGAAAGGTAAGAGCGGAGTCGCGTCCACGTAGGTAGTCCAGCAAAGACTGTCCCATGTTCTTCCCCTTCGCTGAGGGTAGGTCCCCAAAACCTTGGCCAGCGTGCGGGGGAGAAGTCTCGGGGGAGGAAGATCCCCTCGTACTCTACCCTTCCCATTCTAACCGCACCGTCGCGGTACCTTATACCAATTCTATCTTTTCCCATGCTCTCCTTCTCTCTCGCACTCCATGCATCTATTCGGAAAACCAAATCGTTTACATACGTACTGCGCTCGACGCCTCTAGCCACTTGACGCTTGTCAAGGGCCCAAACGCTCTTCTTTCACACCTCGGCCCAAACAGACTTCCTTTCACGCAAGACCCAAACACGCTGGCGTCACGACGTTGCGCCCACAGTCACTCTAAACATTCACACCCCTACAGAAAGATGACAGATTTTCTTAAAACTGCATGATTTTTTTATCATATTTTGAACCCAATGGATTAATTGATACAACACATGAAATTCACTGTTAGCTCGGTTTTACGATAGTGGCTACGAAACCGAACATTTGCATGAACATCCGCAGTTTAGCGATCGCTATTTCTACCTTCTACTATCACGCATACTCTAACCTTTTAATCAAATTTCGTATGCTGTATACATCACATAATAATTCATTGTTGGGGTGGGATTTTTGATCTTATAAGGAACACTATCTAAACGTCACTTAAATTTTCAATTAATTTTAAGCTGAGTAACTAAAAAAAAAATTACTGATATAAAGGAAAAGGATAGAAATAAAAATTGCTCCGACTTTTAGAGGGTGCAATGGGGTGACAGGGAAGATTGAACAAAACCATAGACGGAATCACAATGTCCAAGCACAACTATTCTTTTTATTAACACTTTCAGATCAGATGTACCATACATGGTACAGCATGTTACTTAAAATTTAAAATGTCATACTTTAACTTATGAATATACACGAGTCGACTGTACCATATGAGGAACGAGTACTTCCGAGGAACGCTTACATACATTTCTTTTTCACATGTCTTAATTATATATGTAACAAAAATTCCATAAAATTCCGATTTAATTAGTCTCTAACTCTAAATGAGGTAATCGTGTTTGCTTCGTTGCAGTTTCACTTTTCAGGAAGACATCGTTGTAGACAATATTCTTCACTGAAAGTTAAACCCCGAAGGACAACGTTTCGTTTGATGCGGTAACTCCTCATTAACAGTTAGCGTCGAAGGAAAATATTTTCGCCGATACAATAATTATCTCCTTATAAATTAACATATCTAAAGGGCAAGATTTTGTCGTGTTCACAATTTCTCAGGGAATGTTCGCATCGTGAGACATTTCGTCTGGACTTGTATTTTCTTTACTGAAAGTTAACAATCACTGATAACATTTCGACAAATACAATAATTCGCATTAAAAATTAGCACTGGAAGACAATGTTTTGTTTGGCGCTGTCACTTCTCACTGAAAGTTAGTATCGAAAGGCTGCATCATTTTCGAAAAGATCCGACACGATCGCCGCGGTATCTCTCGATCTCGATCGTCAGTAGCTGCCCACCACCTTGGCGATGGTGAGCTTGCAAGCGGATCGATCGTTGTTGACCAGCATCACGTCGTTGTTCAGGTAGTTGATCGTAATGCTGCACACGCGGTCTGCTTTCTTCGTGGCACGGTAATAAAAAGGCGACCAATTTTTCGCGCCGACGTACATCCTGCAAATCCTCTCGCGATCTGCCTCGCTGATCTGTTGGTTGTCCTTGATGAACGTGCAGAATTGCAACCTCGTGGCGTACACGCACGCGTATCTGAGTCGTGGCCCTATGGCTGCTAACAATCGGTAGAACTTCAGCCCTCGAAACCTGCTGCCCCATATACGGATCGTGTGCAGGTTACGGCACCTCTCCAGTATGCTGATCAGGTGGGTCGAGCGGAGGAACAGCCTGGACGTCATGCCTACGACAGGAAATTCGCATATTCAGTACACGATTTATAGGATAAATTAAGGGGGCCTCCTCTTGTAACGATAGTGAGCACAAGTGAATATTAAAAATTTTGTTTTAGAATAACTATTGGATATATTGAAGTTTGCCTTTGTAAACCGATGGTCTCGAAGTACAAGAATTTCTTGTACTTGTGTCTTAAAAGTGTTGTCCCCGTACACATAATTGTTTGAAATTACTATGTATGTAATGATATTTAGTCCCCTCAGGGTTTCAAATCCATTCCACCACCTCTCCCTTTACCAATCCTCAACTATCGCCTAATTTCAAGCGGGACCTACTTTTTATTAAGGTGGGTTCCGAACCACCTTGTTTGAAATTACTAATATTTTGAGGCTTTTCGAGGGTTATCAATTGAAACTTGAAAAATTCAATTTTGCCCCACGAATAACGGGTTTCCAGGTGACTGTGGTTCGCGGAGGGTCGAAAATTCGTACGGGTATTGATTCTCGCAGGGTATTCCCGCTTATGATTCACGAAACACGATGCACCGTTTCACCTGGCAACCGTATACGCCGCGTTTTCGTTCGGGGCTAATTAACATCGAGATAACGGTGTGTTCCATTCGTCCGCAGTTGCATTCTTCGGGGGGCGAGGACTATGCCGGGTCGGGCCGAGCGGGTGTCACGCGACGCTCTCGCATTCTTCGCCCCCGTTTTCACTATACCCGAATAAATCCGCTCGTTGGACAGGACACAGAAGTGTGTCTCGGACAGTTTGTCAAACGACCGGCGACCCGTTGATCGATACAACGCCGACAAATTCGCGAGCAACACCGTGAACGCAGGAAAGCTATCCGTCGCATTTGCATGCCTGTCCAATGACTAACGAACACTGGCTTGCATTCTGCATACACCTCCATATGCAGATCTGTGATCTACAGACAAAAATTCCTGTGTGTTCGATCATCCAAGATCCACCGAATTTTTCGTTCATTTTTAGAAAGTATCAGGTGAGGTTTCATTTAGATATTCAAGTTTTTGCCAAATTTTCCAACAAAGTGATGTTCCTCGACAGCCATCAGCAAAAAAAATTCGACAACCCCTATCCACCCTAAAACTCTAATAATAAAGTCTAATAAAAGTCAGTCTAGACTCGAAATCATCTATCTGTCTATCGGTCTTTTCCAATCCTGATTCTCCCGGAGTATCCCAATTAACGCGTTTCCATGCACATCACTGTCCTCGGCCTCTTACCAGCGACTCTAAAAGCTACTCAGCCCTCGTCCACCCCTGAAATACGACTCTCGGCTATCCTTGCGGTGCCTCGGTCCAGCGACACAGCACTTTACGAGTCGCGCTGTGCCCGTTCTACAGACGATATCGCATCCGCCGGACAGACTAAAAGCGCGAAAGGCGAGGCCCGATGCGCCATTAAGGGATGGTAACTACAGCAGCGTTCTTTTTCTCGAGTTTGACACGTAGCCAAAATCCACCCTCTAACCCCCAGCCGGCTAGCCTGCTGCTCTGTTATTCTATTTTCCTTCGGTATCTCTCTCTTTCATCATTTTTGCCGTTTCTAAGCGACAACGGGCAGCGCGAGCCCGACCAGGCTCGAGAGGAAAGAGAGATGCTAGCCGGGAGGGAGTTGAAAAGAATTCCGCCGAGTTTTTTGAACCCAAGCCAAAGGCCTCTATCTCTCTCTCTCCCCCTCGCTCTCGAAGCTTTTGTCGATACCACTCCCCGGTAGATGAAGATTTAATTAGAGGAGCCGAAGACGATGACGAGATGAGACCTGTGCAATCGATGATGTACAGCTCCTCGAGGAGCTTGTTCGTGATCGAGAGCTGCCGCAGGATAATGTCGCAGTCCGGTCTCATGGTTATCCTGAACTTCCTCAGATATGACATCCGTATCAGATCCGTCAGCACTCTCTGCGTGGCCTGTCTGCAGAACGTCACCTGGTTCGGGGAAACAACGTTACCATTAGCTTTTACGAGTAAATTGCTTCGGGCGACGAGAGCACGCCGCGCTGTCGATCGATCAGACGTCGTTTCGTTTACATCGTTTAATTTGCTCGATCGATCGGTTATATTTGCGTTTGAACGGAGATATCGTGACCTTCGATGGTTCTATCAAATTCCGTACAGCACCCGTCTCGAAGCAGATTTAAACGACAAATCCTCGAAATCAAAGTGAAGAAAAATACAAGAAGAAGTGCAGGAAATACGTAATCGAAAGACAGAAAAGGTTCCGTCGAATTACCTCGTAAGTTCGCCAGAGGAACGGGTCGCTGGTGATTTGATAGAACATGACGGACACGCATTTGACAGCGCGCAGATCGTCGTTGTTGAGATAGGAGAGTATCTTGAGGATGATTTCGACCGGGAGTCTCGCGATCCCCGGCGGTCGATAAACCGACAAATCCACAGGCTGTTCGCACGTGTTATCGATTCTGGCATGCTTCCTAAAGGGCACTCGAGTAAACGCAAGATCGTCCATCCTCGTCGCGTTTCCATTTCCGGCGGCGTCGGTGCGCGCGCGGTCTTCTCTCACATAGTCGGAGCCTTGTTAACGAGCCGAATTTTTCCGCTTTCCTCCTCTGTACTTGGTCTCCGGTTCTCTTTCGCCTGTTTTTCGCTTGTGTTGTGACGTCCGCAAGGTTTTTGGGTTACCACGTTTAAACGACGAGAGACTGGGAATTTTGACGTTGCTGCGCGAGAGTATCTCCGTCCGCGACTTTTGTTTGCGTACGCGATCGAACGATATTATATCGAAGCTGTTGACATTTCGTTTTTGTACCCTGTGACACCGCGCGAACGTCACTTACCGCAAATATTTTGAAGAATACGCACGCCCTCTCTATGACCGTGGATAGAAACGAACAGGCGCGTCGTCGCCCTCTCGAGGGATTTGCCAGAAGTAAATTCGAATGGAAGTAATTATTATAAAGGGGGAAAAGATCGGATCGGGGAAGCAGCGATTCTAACCAGGGATGCGTACCGCGGACTAACCCTAACCCAAACCCGGTTAACCGAGCGAGGTTTCTGTAACCCATACTAACCCGGAGAGAGCGGGTTTTAGAGCCTAGAGAGAGCGGGTTAACCCGCTCCCGAATGGGTTACTAGTGAGATAAGATTGATACTTCTCGACAGTTCACTTTAGAGTTCAGAGATATACGAATATATGTACATATATTATGGATAAAAAGAGATCCCTCTTGTATTGCAATTTCTTGTTTTGCAAAAACCGAAAAATACCGGCATTTGTTTAGGTTTCGACAGAGGCAGCATACCTTACCTTACCCTTCCGAGGGTTAACTATTTCGGACTTTCCCATTTCGGCATTATTTCTTGTTTCGAAACAGCATACTGTCGAGCGGACAGTCCTTGAACTTTGGATGGCGACCGTAGCAGGCAATAAAATAATAAAGCGCCTCAGACCTAATAAAACATACTGACAAGGGAACATATTCAGTCGGTACAAGCCGATTTTTATGAGACTTATGCGAGATATAGTTCTTTAATTTTTTACATTAAAAAGTTACAACTATGGTATCCATGATCCTACTGTAGTCTTGTGTAACCGGGTTAACCCTAACCCGAATTCGGTTCGGTTCTCGTAACCCAAGTAACCCGTCTAACCGGGTTACAGAAGAATTCGAACCGGGTTAGGCGGGTAACTCGGGTTTCGAAACCCGAACCGGGTTCGTGTTAGGATTCGCATCCCTGATTCTAATCCGACGCCTAACCCTAAACCCAAACCCGGTTAACCAAGGAAGGTTACTGTAATCCGCTGTAACCAATAGTAACCTCGAGGTAACGGCTCTCAAATCCTAGCGAGAGTCGGTTACTGTTAAACAGAGATTCAAGGAATCTAACTGAACGCAGTCTGAGCTACCAACGATCTCTTCGACGCAACGTGTGAAATAAGAATGGGAAACATACGTGTGGGTGGCCCGTGACAATAGAAAATCGAGAAACGATCGATCCGTCTCTTTTCTAAACAATTTTCTTTTAAACAAATGCCAATCGGCGCTCCAACAACAATACCAGGCATTCTTTGTCCATTATTGCTTTATTATGTATATACGTTCTTTCAGACACACGCGCATAACATTCACACTCTTTATATTTCGCTCACGAGTCGTCGGTGAGACATAAAGACGATCGCATTTCGGGAGTTTTTGTTTCACCAGCGAGCTAGACTGTTTGCGTTTCGGCGGCAACAGACGAGGCGAACGACTGCAATTGTGACCTTCCATGTGTCTAAGGTGTGTTCAACTCGCTGTTGTGGTCGCGTGGGCCTCTATTTTTCGTTTGTCAAATCCGTTGCTTAATTCCTTTGTCTCCCTCGCAGCGCCGATCGTCAGGTCGTTGCCCTAACGAACGTTGATGCTGACTTTTCCTCTTTCAATTTCAAAATTCCTACTCCTTCCTTGCAAAAACCAATGGCCCTGTCTTTACGTTCTTTCTCGATCTACCGATCATTTTCATCCTCGTCACTGTTTCGTGCACTCGCGGGCTTCGCGATTATATGCAGACATCTTTTATTTAGTTTTGTTATAATGTATTGTTTTCACTTTAATTTCTCTCTTTCTATCTCCTTCTACCTATACCTTTCGTTTCCTCTACAACTCGTCACACTGATTCGCCTACCTACTCATTCTTTCAACAGAAGTCTTGATCTAAGCCGGACATAGAGCCTGTAGGGCTACTATCTTTTGTGACATCACTGATCACGCCGAGCGTAGAAAAGGACAGCGCGTGGAAACGGTAGACCGAGTGTCGGTGACGTAGTAGGACAGGTCGGGACAGGACTCGCGCTGGCGGCCGGGTGGGGTAGCCGATCACGTCACCGATTCTCCCCGAGAATCGGCTACCTCCACCCGGCCGGCCAGCGCGAGTCGAATCGGCTAACCCCACTATCGCGGGCTGTCCGAAACAACCCGTGCAATACACAATTTTTTCGGAGACCCTACGACCCTTTGACAAGCCCTGCCATTTCTTCGCAGCCCTACAATTTCCTTTCGGGAGCCTGCAATTCGCTCGCAAAATTTTTTCCCATAACCCATTTACTTCGCTATAAATACATAAAATCCGCAGTCGTCATTTGCATCCTTTGGAGTCATGCAATACATAGTACGAAAAAAATAGGTTGCTATATTTGGATAACAAAATTTATTCCACAATTTCGAGCTAATGCCACAGCCTCACCAACTCTGACGTGAAAATATCTCGTTCCGGCTACACGCTGACCATATCCGGCACTGAAAAATTTGTCTTCGTCGCGTGATTCATCTTTCGATCGCTGATTGAAGCGATCCGATAGCGCCGGCCACCGGTGACCCCCACAGCATTCACTGCCTCCCCTCGTTTATGGGAACCACTCCGATCACGGAAATCTCGATAGTGACTCACGCGTCGGCCATTCGTAACTACACATGGTTACCATTCCCGTTAATGGCACGGGGTCCCGTATCAACACGGTGAATTCTCCTTTTTTTTGGGAAGGACCTCGTGCGTGCCTATAATTGCCACGCGTTCTGCCTGCGTAATGGAAAATGCATACAAATGACAATCATCGCAATCTCTGGTCACCTGCAAATTAACTTTTCCTGACCAAAAGTCAATTTCAGAAGTTGTATATTCTGAAAGAATTCCTTTTGGTACGAAAAGTATCATACTCGCGGTACTTCAAGTATGTACAAATTACAAAAAAAAAATTGTAGCTTTTTTAGTATCAAAAAAGTTATTTTTCAGAACGATCGGAAAAGAAAGATGCGTTTGCATCGATCACGCGGTGCGCGCGAACGGGTATCCGAGAGAAACGCGATGCATAGGTGTCGCCCGGCTCGGTTGAATAATCTATGAGCACCATTTATGAAATGGCGACCGTATTTTATATTTGACGAAGGATCAATTGCATCGATCGAAAGGAGCCGTTCTAATATTTCCCGGGTCAGCGTGGGCGGCATGTGCACCGGTGCAGCGTCTTTTGCTCTTAAGCGTAATGTATACAATCATTCGGATAGCCACCCAGGAGAAGAGGAGGGAGAAGTATACTATGTATGTATACGGTGGTCGACTGCCGATGCTGGACCGGACCGGCGATGCTAATTTCAGAGGCGAATACGAGAATGACGAATGTTCTTATGATGTTTTTTCGTTGCCAACGATCGTTTTAATTATAGACACTGTGGGATGGATCGGGAAAAGAGCCTGTTACGATTTACGCATGCTAATTCGTGTTTTTGTAGACCGGTTCGAGGAATCTGAAGATAAATGCAATTCTACTGGCTACCTCTTTCGTGAATAATTTTTCGGGAATTCTGTAAACGTCAGAGACTAAATACGAGAGAGTTCGATGCGATCACATTTTAGTAATTTTTATTTGATCCAACAATTTTTTACAGACCCCACAATTTTCGTAATACCCTACAATTTGTTCGCACATTCAAGAATTTTCTCGTAAATTTTTTCTGTAATTGTTTAAAATCTTCTGCAGTCTTTGGAGGACCTTCGACGTGTCTTGGAGTCCTTTGAAGACACTTATAGGGTCTCTATAGCTTCGAGGTCTCTTGGTGTCCCGTGAATATCCTTACAAAGTCTTTGAGTTCCGTCGGGACCCATTTGAGGACCATTAGAAGTTGTGTAGAGTTCTGTAGTTGCGCAGGATCTTGTGCAACTTGAAAGACCTTTGAGATCCATTAGAATCCTTTGGAGACCCCATAAAGAGTAACCGTTTCAGCTTCCCCAAAAATCTTTCGAGAATCTCCGAAGTCCTCCGAAATCTTCGAAAGTTTCCAGAACATTTCATCGTGCGCTTGAAAGACGTCTGTACTCGTTCAAAGTCTTTTAAACACCCTAATGGCGTTTAACTCTATCGTCGCCTGCAATCTTCCGAGCAACCTTGAAGCGCCTAAAAGATCCCCAAACCCTCTAGTAAACCTTCAAACTCTTCAGCAAGCCCGATACCTCGAAATCTACCGAAAGTTTCGCAGTTTCTACGGCGAAAAATTTTAATCGTCCGCGACGAAAAGTTTAGAAATTGATTTCGCGTTTGATTTCCCCTTCGCAGCATACACCTTGATCCGATTACCCACATAAACTTCGCAAGACCACCAGTGGGAGTCAAGGTGGATCTACAGCTCGGTTATGTATGCACTTTCCATTTAACATTCCAACATTGTAAAATCAAATGCCGCGGCCGTGTGCAGTCGCGAAAAATCGATGTATGTCTATAATTGCGATCCTAAAGAAAAGTCACGGCTGTATTGGACTGTCTTACGTCGGAATAACGTTGCATACCTATCTTTCGAACATTGCTCACTCGGTTTGATCTACACATTGCACTGTGCAGCATACAGTGACTCCCCCTAATATTCGGACACTTTTAAAAACAATAACTTTTTTAATATCGGACCGTACAACTTGGATTTCTTTTTTTTGAGAAGTTAGAACAATTGGTTTGTTAAGTAATGTGAAAAGAATTTTTGAAGAAAATTAAAATTGGTTGGATATTGCAGAGAAAATACTAAAAGTTGTATTTTGCATTAGGCTTAGATTGAAAAGTTAAAAAACACGTTTCGCAGATCTGTATCAATTAAACATATTCTGAAAATTTCATCAAAATCGGTCAACGTTGCAATAAGCTACAAACGTTTAAACATGGTAAAAATTGCAGTTTTCCGGACGGACAGCGCGAGCCGGCCTGTCCGGACCTGTTTCAGCCCAGTCTACGTCATCGACTCTCGGAGCACCAGTTGTCCACGTCAGAATTGAACCATTAAATACAGCTGAAATTATATCGTGTTTAGCATCATTTTAACCAGAAAAATGCCAAAATTAAGTTGATGAAAGTCTCCTAAAGAAATAATGACAAATGAGAAAGTTTTGTAATTGAATTAGTAGTGGTTCAAACTACGGTTACGCGAATCTTTCTCAGTGGAAGAGGTAGGCGAAGGGAGTTAGATCGTGGAGCTCTGAGGAAGGTAGATCGCGACTTCACTGTAGTACATAAATATAAATAAAAGTACAAAAGTATAAAATAGAAAAAAATATAGATAATAGTAAAAAAGTATAAAATACACGGAGAGTGTTTACTTTTGTTAACTGGATCTGTAGGCACACGCACTGTGCACCGTCCTCGCGTCGAACGATACGGAATACACGTTTCAAACGTTAAAGAGACGTGACAGTGCATCAACTATCGATGGTGCGGCGCTGAAAGTTTGCCCGGCCGATTTTCGCTCGCGAGACTATCGACGTTTCTGTCGAAACCGACGACGACACGTTCCACGAGCGGAACAATGAAGAAAACCGCGCGACGCTAATGCTCGCTGGTTACGCTGAAACTGTTATCTTTTCGCGTGTCACTAGCTAGGCTGACGTTATCCGTCTTTGTCAGTGCTGAGAAGCTTCTCCACGCAATAGTCCTCTTCTTTTCTAATTTGTTACTGTGCAAATATTTCGCCTTTAGAAATCGTGACGCTGGAAAATGCGAGTTCTTTGTCCGCGTGAAAATGAGATATTCATGCGGAACCTTACAAATAGCGCAAGACGGGAATCAAAGATAAGAATCGCGGTGGGAGGATCGTATACGTTGAGTAAAAGTATGAAGAAATTATTGAATTCACTTCGCACACATTTTCGTAATTTTTAGGCACAGATCCATTTCCATAGTTTCAATGAACATCTGTAAATTGATCGAGAATTAACATTGTCTGCTTTGTATTTTAATGGTTACTACTGTTTTGACGCTAGGAGGATACACAAATTCCTGAATTTAGTTCAAATATCTATAATTAAGTCTGACAAGTTTCATACAGATACAATATCCGGTTTGTTTAAAATAAATTCCCAAAGTGTACCTTCGGCGTGAGACTCGCTTGTTTGCAAATTTTTCGGTTGATGCCAGTTTTGTTGAACGGAGAGACATGAATGGGAATTGTCTGTTTCAGATAAATTATGCTGTCTCAGATGAAAACCAACACCGTTGGAAAACTGGAAGGGAAGCGACCGAAGGACCTGATGTCGTCCTCCAGTCTTTCCGGGATGTCGCAACTGTCGAACAGCAGCGAGGAGACCCTGGAGCCTCTTGTACATAAGCCGCACAAATCGGAAACATCGGAGAGGTATGTTGAATGAAAGTTTCCGGAGAGCCTTTCGATTAACAAACTGCTCGAAAACTTTCACCGAGGGGGGCCCACTGTCCACGCTTAATTAGACGATCTTTATGTTAAACTTTACAGTTAGTCGAAATGACCTATTTACCGGTGCCTTTGCATCATTTCTCAATGGAGACGCATTCTAAGCATTCGAAGTCTTCTTATTTCCGAGATTAAACGATTGCTCGTTGAAAACTACGCTTAGAAACTTTTATTATGTTTTACTCGAAGGGGTTACTAATAAAGATTTTTTTTAACGTCCGCCATTCATTTTCAGGGATGAAAATAGACATTGAAGTTGGGGATCTAAGTCAGTTTATAGATTACTAGAATACAATTTCTATTTTTATCGCGAGTCGAAATAAGAATAAAAGTTTCGTTCAGGTTTTCATGCAAATTCTTGATTAACTGTTGATTGCCATAAGTGTTTTTTTTTCATAGGAGTAATATTTAGGAAAAATTGAATCGTTCATGTTACAAATTTTCTTTTATTTCGTTTTTATTGCAGTGTTAAGTTCTTTATGAACGCTGTGTATTGATCCTTGGCGTGAAACGTTTCCTTTAAAGTTAGTAAAGTCGGTAAACACAGCTTACTATGACCTCAATTAGCAAACACAGCTTATGTAAACAGATTAGATAAATATCGTCAATCTATTACTAACATCGTCAATTCTAAACTGTATCGTACACCATTCAATTATTTCTAATTCCTCTTTGAACTTTTTGATAAGTTATATAACTTTCCGGTTCACTTAATTTTTTACTGGTAAAATACGCTGACACCGTTTCTTGGGCAAATCTGGGTCACGTTCGGTATTGTTTATTTTTCATGCAAGCGCGGATTTTTGTGCAAATCTCGCTCTCTTTGCAACCGAAAACTCCGGTCTCCACGGGATGGCAAAAAATTCACTGTTGGTTAAACACCATTTTTTTAAATAAAATTATATTCAAATTTCCATTTCATTCTCTTTCGAAACTGATTGAGTAAAAATTAAAAACAATTCGAAAAGAGATGAAAGTCTATAAATATTTCAATATTATTTTTTCCGAAACGAAGTTGGAGTTGATTCATGTTAATAACAAGCGCAAACAATTTTTGTTTAAGATGTTCATAAAATAGCTAATTATATTGTATTAATTGATCGAATCTTTGCGCCGATAATCTTATTCACATGTATATTAAAAAAATTTTTGTGAATGTTAGTCTTATTTTTTTCAACGACCATTCTCCGTCAATTATGGTCTTGCATATACCAGGATCTAAAAAATGATCCAATTAATACATGAACCGTCCAATTACATTCAACGACTGGTGCCTGAACTAATTGAGAGAAATTACCGAACGCACGGTTGCAAACAATCGTCGAAAGCCACGTGTCCGCACGATGCAACAGTTAGAACAACTTCACGGAAGTTTATGTAATTACCGAAACTTTCTAGACCAGTTCGCAACAGCAGGATTTGAATAAAAATTCATCCTTCCGGTGTACGGTGCCATTAAGCTGAAAATAGAACGCGGACCGCTCTAACGATAGCCATGCTATTTATTTTATTATGACTCACCCGCTGTTCGGGTTCGGGATAATTGCATTCAATCCGCAATCGAGTTATGACTCAACTCACCGTGGCGAACTCGCGAGTTTCACTTTATCTCTTCCACCTGCTCGCTTTTCCTTTATCGCTCTTCCTAATCAACTGAATAAGAATCGCGGAAAAGTGAAATCAAATTTCGCGCCATTATGAAAGCGATGCAAATTACATATTTTTTTTACTTCAAACGATCCAAAGATCCTTCGATCTTTCTGTTTTCCACTAAAACTGCCCCTCGTCATCATTATACACGCCAATCTATAATAAAATAACTGATAGATTCAATTTTCTTTCATTTTTTTGTGTAACCACTTTTAAAATTACCGCCACATATATTTTTTACATTGGACACGTTAAAGATCGTTCGATATTCTCTCTCTGCTCAATTAAAACGACTCCTTGTTATTATAATACATATCAATGCAGCTTTAAACAATTGATAGATTCAATTTTGTTCGATCGTTTCGAAAATTATTGCCAAGGATAGATTTCAAATTTAGAGATTCTACAGATTTTCGCTTTACCGACGGTAGGTAACCGTGTGATGGCGCTACGATCCGGAACGAGGTTTCATAGATGTCTCCCTTTTTCGGTGTACGATGTTTCAAATTTACCGCCAGTTCTTCCGGGAAAATGTAGCGCGTAATGGTTTGTGTGATTTTTGCAGCACAACGAAGGACAAAAGTCCGTCACACAACGAATGGCTGTTGAACGGACCAACCGGAAACAAAACATCCATTTTGCGCTTCAAGTAAGTGGCCGAAAGATAGCATCATTTCTCTTTATCGTCAGTTCCACGCGACACATTGTTAATTTTTTTTTATTGTTTTCCAGATGCTCCGCCTTAGCCACTCCCCCCGAAGAACCACCTGCGAAGCAATTGCACATGACATACAAGATTTTCCAGACGGACACGAAGCTCATCAATCTTTTGCTGCAATCTCATGGCTTAATCGAGGTAAGTCACTCGCCTGATTTATCTCATAATTAAACGAACCACCGAATCTTCGAAAAGGATTCTTTATTGCAATCGAAAGTCACGATATACATGTCCGTGTCGCACGATTTTTAAATTCAATATGAATATATTTTTATATATATATTTATATATATGTGTATGTATATATAAAATTCGCATTGCTGTTAATCGTTTGTTATAATACAAATGAACGTTTCTCCTCGTGTTCAACTTTTAAGTACTTAGCTATACAATTATGTGATAGTCGCAACAATTTACAAGTTCGAAGTCTGCTAGTTACTGGCATTCGGTTAGATGAATAAGCAATTTTCAGTACAAAAACTGTTTGTTAATACAGTTTATTAGAACCGCATTACCATAGACCTTCTACCGTGTATCCAAGTACTTTGTTTCAAGAACCATATACAAGTATTCAAGTACTTGGATCCCAATTGAGTTCCCGAGTACTCGAATCTTTAAAGTACCTAAGTCCTCGAGTCTAAGTTGCCTACCTGAGTACTCGTATCTAAATTAAATATGTATCCAAGTACTCGAGTTCGGATATCCATAGAATCAGTTGCAAGAGCCCCACTGTTTAGCAAGTTGTTTGGCATAAAAATATACTTCTACTTTTTCACATTACATTCAGTACATTATTATCGCGTAATAGTTCAGTGCTTACAATTAAACGTGAATAATTACTGTTGCTAGCTTGTTCCATGTCCATGTTCGCCTACTGTGCAATGAACTTTCCCTTGCACTTTTCTGGATACAGATCGCCTTATATTTATTAAGATAACTTTTAATACTGACAAATTTACAGTCTATCGGAGTGTAGTAGATTTGAATGAAATAGCAGCCTATTGTCATGGACTGAACATTTTTGTAGCTGCACGAATCGACTAACTTACGTATCAGTACAAAATATGCAGGAAATATCACTGAATGCAATTGCTCCAAAACCAATGCTCCCCTGGACATAGATCCACGTCCAAATTTGACCGAATCAGCGTTGTTCTTAACATTCTAATACCTTCACAATCCAACCCCCAGTTTGCCAAATTACCAATTTTTCTAAGTCTCTTACAATGTTGAAACATATTCAGCACAGTGGACGCAGACACTTTGCTAGCTTCGTATATGTAAAAGCACGTTAAGTTCTGCACTAAACTATTTTCACATTTGTCAGACTTTCGCGGATTTTTTGGTTTCATGGACACACCCAACAATTTTTCTAAATGTTCATTCGTGAGATCGAAACAACTGTGAACGTGCAACGCCGTTAATTCAGGCGCCAATGAAAGGATTTTGGTGATGGCTACGGCACTCACTGTGCGTCCCAATTTGATTCTTTTTAAATACTTCTGAGGAGGAGGATCAGATCCCTCTGACCAAGTTATGTTCGAACCGTCACTTGTGAATATTCTGAGATTGCAACAGCTGTTGAAAATTTCTTTCAAGTCCACCTGAATAGGATTTTCGTCCTGAGTTATTCTGAGATTGAGCTCGTGTAGATTATGGCCGTTTGTACGAAGGTAGTTGTAGAATCCTTGCAACCATTCTCCTTGGGATGGAATATTGCGTACACTTAAAGATGTAACATAGGGAAACAGTCGTAACGCTTCAGGGGGATGGTGGGGCTCTGAGATGTGTAACTTTTCCACTTTTGGACATGCCTGTGCCAAAAGCTCCAAACGTACCGGTGTAGTTCTGCAGCTTCTCGCCTGGGTCAAACTGAATGGAGTTTTGAATCCAATGAGTCCTTTGTTCATAATTTCCACTACTCTCCCCATGTGACAGTACTCTGCCAAGGACTCTAGTCTTGGCACGTGCACCAAGGCCAACAACACACCTGCGCTGGTTACCGCGGTGTTTGCGACATTAAGTACTCTGAGTGTATCACAGAGAGAGTTTCTGCTTTCATAGTACTCGAGCAGTACCCCTTGCTTCTCCTTCTTCTCTGACTTACAGTTCCGCATCTTCAATTTCGACAGCAGTATTTTTAACCTAGACCAGCTGGTGGGTTCTTGCATAGCGGCGTGAGGCACTTTATCTCTAAGCTCTACTTGCAACAGCAATTGCTTCAATCCTACATCTGTGACTTGTCTGGAACAAGCGACATCCAAAATAACCAGCTTTGGACAAGCTTTTCCCACTACTTGGAGCACAGCGTCACTGGCTATATTGCGAAGAGACAGACTTATTAGATTTTTCATATTCATCAGAGCAGATTTTAACAGTTTGCAATCGAATCTGAGCAAAGCGGAGCGAGCCAACTTCAAAGATTCCAGCCCGATTCCTTCGGTAGCGAGCAGCTTTAACAGCGACGTCTGATGACTGCATCCATAGTAGCAACACAGATACACTTTCAACTGCTTTATGTCGTGTCCTAGAAGCAGGGCTAGTAGATACAGAGGAGCTGGCCCTGAGAACAAAGTTGATCCATCCGATGCAGGTCCGTATAGCATCTTGGAAGTTTCCTCGATGACTTGAGACCGCAATCGTGCTGGCAAAGCATTTATATAGTAGGGCCTGATAGTCTGCTTCGCATAAGCCAGTACTTGCGCTACAGATGATTCTTGCGAAAGCACCTGCAGCCGTCGGCACGTCCCGTCGAGTTGTTGACACACGCGTCCCAAACTAAGCCCCTCTAAGGAGTTAGGCTGACGGTGGCCAGGCATCTTCTCTTGTTCATTCACTGCAATAATTGATATTTGTCAATTAACAATGTAAAACATTCATTCAGGACTGTGTCACTTATTAATTGCAAGTTGTCTTTCATTGAAATTGTAAGGCCATCGTAATGAAGAATAATATATGCGAGAGTGCGTAATGAATTTTTAGTGTCACCAACCAAGCGATATTCGAAATTGTGCATGCATAATCGTTGGTTAAAACCACGTTAGTATTGTAGAACGAAGGTGAGGTTATGTGCAGTGGAGACAATACAGAGGTTTTTCTGAACGAGTTTCCATCTCCAGTATCTACGACGAACATCGTGAACACGTTATCGGGATAGTGTTAATTGAAAGAAGCGATAGAAACAATTTTCGTACGTAATTATCAGCAGCGGAAAACTGTTGCTACCAGTCGAGTAAACGTAAGCGGACCGTACGCACCGACGCTCTTTCTCAGATCGTTAGTAACATCGTCTATATAGTGAAATTACCATTCTTAATCGACAATTTTCACAATCAATTTCTTCCATTTTCTTATTAAATAAAAATACTCTGCTAAATATATGACATAGTTTTCTGAATTTAGGTCTTCGTTGATACGAAAATGACAGACGAAAATGCGTTAGCTAGCGATTAATAATTGTTTTCAGTTTAACGCTACGGAAAAAATTATAATCATTATTGTCGAATTACGATGAAAATTTAGAATAGCATAGAATATTTTACATTATTTAACTTATAGGCGGTTTCTCTGATTATTTTCTCCGATTTTGTTAAAACTTGTGGAGCCTATAAAATTAAAAAATATATGCGTACATACTTTTTTTTGGCAGTCATCTACATTGAGGGAATAAAAATAGTCCTCTATTGTTAACAAGATTGTTCCATTATTTATTTAAGAAACAATTGGTTGTAAATAAAAATTTAAATGAACGATTTGTGTAGTTTTTCGTACTCAATTCGTTTATGTAAACAGATTTTTAAATATCCAATTGTTTAAGAAATAAACTGTTAGCTAACCTAGAAATATTTCCATTGAGAAAGAGACTATAAATACATACAAATGCAAAGCAGTCTACAATTGTATTCAATTCGATGCAACGGAATGTAAACATCATTTATTGAGTAGTAAATTGTTGACAGTAACAGGACGAGTGAATTCGTCCTCGACGATTAACAAGTGGCGATGCGCGATGACCGGTTAGATTACGATTGTTAATGAGGCTGTAATAGCATTGAATATCTAATTAATGCTAAGTTTAAAAAGCAATTTGTTCGATTGTCCACTGGGACATGCCATAGCACCGTTTGTGATTAGCAAAGAGGGACTATTATTACAACTAGAAAAAGAAGTACATACATCGAGGAATAACAACGCATCTTTCTTGCAGTCTAAGACTCGGAAACGAAACATTGTTAATTGAACCCTAACAATAATAATTAATAATTAAAGGTAGTTACCTGAGTATTTATTTTTATTAAATCTTTTACGATGACGACAGAAATTTTGATACGATTATACTATTCTTATAGATGATTTTTTTTTACTCCTGAGGAAGCTGTGCCCGGGTCCGACTTGACTCATGAATAATTTTTTAACATTATCGATTTAATTAAATAATTTTATATGAAACATCTTTTCATTATTTTTTTTTATAACTTCATAAGAAACTGTGCTCGAGTCAAAGAGCCATAAACAATTTTTTCACAATATCGTTATCTTTTTCGATACAGAACCAATTATCAATTTAATTAAATAAATGTCTATCAAACATTTAAGTAAGACCTTTAAAAATTCGGGTCTGAGGAGACCCAGCCATCGCTAACAGGGGTTTAAAGGTAGTTTATGAATGATTCGCAGGTTATCTTGTGTTAATGCGATGCAATATACGGTGTCGTTCATGTGATGACGAAATTATGCGAGGGACTCCGCTGTCATGCGAACGAAAAGTATCGGAATGTACTTTTGAGCGTAAGGAAGGACGAGTTAACTCGTTTTTCCCGGTTAACAGGTTAAGAACCAGTTGCCGGGCGCGTGAAACTCGCCGGCTGGCATTATAGTTGATTTTTCAATGAGACAACGAAACCAACACCTTGACATTTAACTTAAAATGTAAATTTATGCCTCGAATGTTTTCGCTTTGCCAGCTGGACGATGCTTTCGGTGTCGTTGCTCGCGACAATTAGGAGGTCGAATTTCTCTCTCCCTCCCGGTTGGCGCGTTTTTTGTTTAATTAATTGTACGAGAATTCGAGAACTTCCGCTTAAATTTATGAGCTGCGAACGTGGATTACAACACGCGTGACACAACGTCGTGTGAGATAATTATTCATGAATTTGACAGTAATTTATGTCGTGTAATTTAGTTTGTTCTTCAGCGATCATCAGATCGCGAATGTTTAAAAACAATGTTTTAAATAATTTTATATATATCGAACAGACGGAAAGGAATTTTAAAAATTATATTTATCCCTCTTATTATAGAACCATTCTAGCAGTTTCATTTCCAATAAAAATTATTTGTTTCATCATATTCTTCATGTGTTTACGGGAGTAACAATACAATTTTATACACTTATCATATCTAGAAATTTAAAAAAGAAATGCGACTTTACTGTATCATTTAATTTCAATTTATTTGAGATGATTTACTAGAATCCAACTTTGTATAAATTCAGTATAATTCAATCCAGAATCAGACTGTCTTTTCCCCGCGGAAAATAAGAATGTGTTTAATTTAATTTTGCTGAAAGTGGTCCAGAAAAATGTGAATCGGTACAAAACTCGCAGTCTAGATCAAGTATGGCAATAAATCCGAGTTCCAAAGGCAGAAATGAAACGTAAGGGCTCTAGCACGGCGCTTGACACGATTTCATTGAGTCTCCTCGCGACTGCCAGAGCTCGGGTAACAGCATAAATCAGCGAGACACATTATTTATAGTGTTCCGCGCGGAACAGAAAAGAAATTGATTGACTCGATATCGGTCGCGACCAAGGTTCGGCACTCGCGTTCGTGTTCGCATTCGTAATGTTTGCAATGCTCGTGCGTGAGCTGTGTACACGTGCTCGTCTCTCCTTCACGAGTTTATGCGTCGCGATATTTCACTCGGGGAAACTAGGAAACATTGCAAAAACATGACCAGTGCTGCAAACATTGAATCCTATGCATGAACAAAAATAACAAATAATTCGATCTCGTTTTTATCTTGACAAATTTTTCCATTCATAAAGCGATTCTTGGTCTTGTTGGTATTAAAGGCAATTTTCGAAAAAGATTTCCTGTAGTCTTATCTCTGTAAAATAACCGTTGAAAATATTTGCATAATGATTTATGTTCCTGTTAGTATTAAACTGCAGATTTTTATGCATTTATAACAAAGCATGAAGATGTGAGTTTAAGTGAAAAACAAAATATATTAGACAATTTAATATTGTTTATAGTTTAATGTTAAAATGTTAAGGAGACATTTTATTTTGCGTTCTATTTCTTACTTCTATTTGTTTGTTGCAATCCAAGCGCTGGTCTAACAATCAACATAAATATAAACAGCTTTGCGACTTTGTAGTAACGGTTAAAAAACACTTAAAAATAATTATCCATCGTCGCTGACGTTTGCGGAAACATTGCCGGCGCTCGTGTCCTATAGATAACAATAGCGACGGGGAATTATTGAGAAAAATTGCACAGTGATTGCTACTGATTCTCCGGCGTAGGATCAATTTAGATACCGCGTGTCTCGAGTACGGAAATCGCTGGAATCATCGTCGATCTATTTATACTGATTCCCGTGTCGAAGGACGAACGGCAATTTCGAGTCTCCGCGGGGGTAACAAAAAAAAAAAAAGACAAAGGATATGGAAAATAAGAGAGGGAGTGAGAGAGATTCGAACGATTCGCCTGGTAAATAGCTGCATATTTAAACAAAGTATCCGATGAATTATAGACGGGGAACAATTCAGCCAATTACCACTTGTTTTACGCAACACGTGACATTAACAGCGACAACCACGTATAAATTATGATTCATGGCCTACCATCGAAAAAGTCCCCCGACTAACAGGAAAGCAATCAACAAAGATTGGTTCCACGAAATTGTTGATCTTCATTCAAATGTGGTGGCTTAATCTCAAAAATGATTTTCACAAGACAGACAAAAGGAATTAGAAAGAAGATATTCTCTCGCGTAGCGTGGGCGTTGTAAAGTTGCGAACTAAAATTGACGAATTCGGCGTGTCTCCTCGTTGTCGTTCAAGTCGGCGCAGCACGAGCAGCACGAGAGTTCAACGTTACGTCGCCGTCGCCGTTGATCCCGTTCATGTGCACAGATGGCTATCTCGCGAAATTACATTAGAGTGCGAGGCGTTCGTTAATTAACGAAAGGTCGCGAGAGAGACCATGCCGGCTCGGACACCATTCTCTGCAAACTTTTCGCAATTGCATCGATGCCACCTTTCTGTCACTCTCGCAACGCCGATTGCCGGCTAGCAATACCAACCGATGGACGGAACAGAGACGGCAGCGCATAATTTTACCACGTTGAATCAAGCTTTATATAATACATAAATAGATTGGGGATTTTTACGAATAGTCTCATTTTCGTGGAGATTTATAAAAATTTGTAGAGGGGAAAAATTCCTCGTCCAGCAGAGTCCTTGTGGCAAATATGTATTAGCAACGTAATTCATTTTTGTTAATACGCACATCTTCAGTTTTCGTATCGGTATTAATCAGAATCGTCCTGAGATATGTGCCGCGAGCTACTAACAATAATGCGTTCCTCTTCATCAGAAAATACAGGGGAGGGGAAGTTAAGCGGGGTGAAGTTTTATAAACGATTCATAACCAAAAAATAATAATAATAAAAATATAAAATTGACGCCCCGGGGCTGTAGCTCATTCAGCACTGTGGTTAGGGTGGTTTTGGTATTAATACCAATATCAATGCATAAAGATTCACTTTTTAATATAAATGGCTGATTAAAACGGATGACAATGGTCCAGGCAAGTATTCGCGATTTATCTGGATTCAAGGGGTTTCAAGACGATTAGGCGAGCTCTTCGAAGATTCTTTTGAGGCTACATAGTCCGCTGCCCACGAAATCATTGACACTATCGTTCACGCGTCCCCGTCGCCGGTTACATAAAAGCGAACACAACTGAATCCAACACACTATCGCGACACTTTCACTGGACCATTTTTCTTTTTTTTTTCCTTTTTCCCTTTTCGACGTTTCATTCCACTCGCGATGCGAATCGACGCTACTTTCTAATAACGGTATTTAAACGCACCCGACGCGACGCGCCACCACGTTTTCGCTTCGAGTGATTAGGCGATCTTTCGATCATAGCAGAAGCCTGTGAACTGTTAATTGTCTGCAAGAAACCTCAAGAAATTTTGTACGTCGCTCCAAATAGTCTGAGGAAACACGAAACGCTCAAAACATTGGGGAAACTAGTATCGTTGCTTCTGAAAATTATTGAGAGAAAAATCGAAATTTTATTTAACTTCTATTTCTTGTAATTTACACGATTTAACTGTTAACGATGATTAGCAGACTACGGATTTTATTCATTTATAGTAACATCGAGTAGAAGACATTTTTCATTGTTTACTGAAGACACACTGTAGCTAGACTGTACATACAACTTCATATGCACACTGAAAACGTACATACGAAAATCATTAAAAAATTATAAAGCACAAGCTTCAATTACACGCAGTCTCCTTCAATTTGAAATTGACCACAAACCATTCACTATATATAGCACGGAATAAAAATCCATTTATCTCCGATTTCCGTAAATTCACCCACAGAGTATCGTAAACCAACAGTCGAACTATGTTTAATCGCAGAAGAGCTGAGAAATATCAGAGCAGAAGCAGCACGAAAACAAACATAATTCACAAACGAGGAAGGTGGCATGTTACGAGTGAAACCGGGTGTTTCTGTGTGTAAATACCGAGGAAGACGTAATTCGAGGCGGATCATGCTATCAAGATTTCGCGGTGATAAGCGCAAAAGTTCATCATATTCTTCGTCAATATTAGTCGTGCGGACGTGTGCAAATAAAACTGCAGATTCTATAAAAAAAAAAAAGTGGGCACAATCTTTGTTTGCTAATTTCGATCACTGCACCGATAAAACAAACAAAAATGTTTGACATGATTGAGAATTAAACTGCGGGTTTTTCTACACGATAAACAATTTTCTAAGTCAATCCGGTTCTTACTTTTAACAACAATTTGGATAAGTAACGATTTATTCGTGATGAATCCATAAAATATATTTAGTCTACCAACAATCTTTATGTTTACCATACTCTCATCGTTACATTTTAAAAAATGAGAATGTATTTTTAAAATAAACATTGGTTTGCATACACGCACAAAATCTGCGGTGCACTAGCCATTTTTTAACGCTATATGTTTACCCATATTTTACCGTTGAAAATATCAATCATACTTTTATGTAAAAATTTTAAACAACGGACGACCTCGATCGATTTCCTATTTATCAATGATAAATGCACGAATTAGCTACGTTCGCGAATTACGATTAAGTGTACAAGTATTTCTTATTTGTTCTACTGTATTCAGCCTTTATTTTATATAGTGGTCAAATGAGTGTCCTTGGCGATAAACGTTCTCGAACGGTGTGTCCTATCTGATAGATGTCGAACGCGCAGAAAGACAGAGGGAGAGAGAGAGAGAGAGAGAGAGAGAGAGAGAGAGAGAGAAGAGTGCAACGTCTTGGATGCAGCAACTTGCGTCGCAAGTTGCTTCGCTGAGACGCTCTCGCGAAGCGTTGACTCGTGTGACTAGGCTGATCTCGCAGCTCGCAGGACAACTATCCGCGAGAATTGCTGAAGGAAACTAGAAAAGAATTCGAAGTGGCAGAAATGGTGGATGAGTGGTTGTAGCGAGTGGTTTAGACTGTGCACCTTTATGCACTTTCAGTGCGCATAAATCATTAGATATTAACCCCTAACAATTGATTTTACGGCTACCATGAGAAGTGCAAAGTCTCGTGATATCGAATAATAGCTTCACTTTCATTTTGGTTCACTCGTCGGTGAAGGAAGTGTTATACTTGATTTTATAATTGATGGGGATTCGTGACGATTAATTGCTAGGCTGTGGATTTTATAAACTCCTATCAGATGCGAATATGTACTATCAGTGTTTTAATTTGGTGCAAGATCGTTATTTATCTCAATATCAACTTCTGGGGAATGCTACATTCAGAAAGATCTTTGTGTGAAATGTGAATGATCTTGAAAGGTTGAAAATTAATATACATTCTTAATTTCGTTTAATCTGCTGTTCTAAATTGCATCGATTTATTTTTATGTCCGAATAAAGATGATTAATATCGTGTGGATCATAAATCAATATAAATAACATAAAAGCTATTTGGAATATTATTATACTTTGAGGTTCTCCTGATGATTCATTGTTTACCATTTCGAATGACCTGTATTCTAAACTTCACAAAATATGCAGCCGAAAGATCACTATCAACCAAAAATTTCCATTCACCTCATACCTTTATCCTCAAGCCAAACACCAAAACCCAACACCCTAATCACCAGTTTAACTAACAATTTCCTTCTGTTTTCACGTATTTTAACTAGTCGAAGATAGTATATCGATACTCTCAAATTCATGTAATTTCGTTCACTGTTCTATATAATTTTGAAAATTGCACGTACGATTTCAAATAATATAGACTATTTACTGTTTACTATTTGAAATAGTATTTTATGCAGCTCTGGTCACGATCAGCCGGTGCGATTACCGGCTAGACCGCGAATATTGTCTGCAGGAAGCAACAGGTACCGATCAATCTATCAGGAAGAGCCGCGAACTAATTAGTGCAGGAGAAATGCAAAAAAAGAATCAATTAGCAGCGAAGCATCAGGTGGCTGAAGCGAGACGATGTCGGACGAGAGTGAATCGTGTTTTCTTTCTGTAAAAAAAAAGGGGGAAAAACAGGAGGTTTCAGGAAGATTAAGTGGTCAGGTTAGTAAAGAAGAAGAAGAAGAAGAAGCGTGGACAGGTGGGCAAATAGGTGCGTGCGTGTGTGCGTGTACGAGATGTTTGCGTGGTTCGCGTTGCCTACCTTGAAACAAGCAAGTCCCCTACGGGTGTCTCCTGAGCAGCGGCTCGTGCTAGACTACCGTCGCCGTGAAAATCGCACGCTGATCCGCGAGAATCCGAGCCGGGCTCGGCTCGAGTCGGCTCGCGACCTCTGTTCGTCGGGACGAGCTCCGAGCTTTGGCCACCGGAGCCTCGCACTGCCATGGCGCCACACGTCCACGAGTCGGTGGCCCTGGCTAACTAAAGGGTGTCGTGAAATTAGTCGGTCGCTCAATCTTCCGAATGAACACCGAATCACAGGGAATGTTTGGAAAATTTTTATTCTAGCGTAAAATTTTAGACGCGAGGATAGATTGCTCTGTGGGGCACAGTCCTGACTCCGTTGAATCTAGAAGCAACGGAGCCACGCCCACTTGGGGCATTGGACAGATAAAGCAATCGGTCTTTCATTGTTGATTTGAGAATCTTCGGAGCTAGATCTTTTGGGAAACAGATTAGGCATAGATTATTTTTTATCGTATGGACATCGTTAACTGGAGACGACGGAGACACGCTCATTAGGGGATCTGAAGTTACAAAACAAGTAATTGTGGCATTTTGGGATTTAGGGTCCTCAGAATTGGATTTTGTAGGAGATATAGAATTCGGGTTTTCTATGAATACAGATTATCTTATGACAAATTGGTATGACGCTATCAGAGGTGGGGGCAATTAAACCACGCTCAGTTAGAGTACTGAACATACAAAGAAATCATTGTAGATTCTTTGGGGAATATGAACTCGAAAGCTTGCCATTAGTTTACTGATTGATCTTTGGGAGCAATCGGTTCTGGCTTCGTTAAAATCTCGAAATCTACGCCCACTCGGAGTAGCGAGCACAGAAAAGTTATTCTGGGCAAACTAAATTTCTTGAGGATATTAAGTTGAGATTAGTGAGTCTAAGCATAGATTATTTTCTCAGGCCACTAACCTGGCTCTGTCAAAATTGGGAATAATGAAGCCACTCTGCGCATTTTATATTTCAAAGCTGTATAGAGATGTATAATCTATGATTGCCGTAAACGTAAATGACTGTTTGAGTCAATGCCTTGGTTCCTTCAAAACTGAGTGTAATTTTATGATTCCTCGGGATTTGGCCACAAAAAATATGTGCGATTAGAATACCAAAAGAATAATTACGACTACAATGTTTTTATCAAAAGAACTTTCAATTCTTTTGAAACTTTTACCGTAAGTACTGTTCAACTAGAAACAAATTTCTTTTTCACAAATAAAAAAAAATACAAACGTTCGCGGTGACATATTGTGCAATTAGTCCCAAGGCTCCAGGCTCCCGTGACTTTAAAGCAAATCACAGAACAAAAGGAAACAATATTTACACTCATGGAGAATCTTCTAAGAATAATGAACAACGGGCAAGATCTGCGTCGCGTTTTAAACAGCTCCGTTATTGAACCTAACTCTCCATACACTCCATAATTACCAATTGTGAACGAGCTGTTCGGAATCAGTCGTCCACACAGACCAAAGAACAATCTTCGAAGAATCCTCAAGCTGTTTCCAATCTCTCTAAAGAAGTCCAATTAGACAGACTCGGATCTACTTCGATTTAACATCGAATCGCGAGCTCGTTCTCTCAATTTTTCGGGAATTTCCAACGATTAGAACTGACTATATCTCAGCAGCCATGTGGCACCGCCAAGTTATCTTGATTTATTGCGTTAATTACACGTCTATAAGTAACACACTGAACGTTGGAAGCGGACAAAATACTGAACATTTTTCATTGATATTTTATTATAGACAAGAAACTTGTACGAAGCGACTCTTTATTACTTTTTTGAAATCTTTCCAATCGTATTTATCAAAAAATTTCGCATTTTTAATAGAATAACTCCGAATAAATCAATGCATCCAGTAACGATCCACGAGTGTATCTTTACAATCTCAATGAATAAAATCAATGAAGTAATATCTGAAATCTGAACTAGTCGATCTTAATGTTAAAATTGCGAATGACAATTATTTAGAAAAAACCTGTACACTCATCTTCGCATGAATTTTAAATCGCATTTTACATTTGTATAAATATAACATCGCTCGAACCCAATAAAAATCCAATCGACATCAACAAGAAAAATTTCGCCGATAGTATTTCGCGACTCGCGAAGATGTAATTCGCCCGGACACGCGATATTAGGTTGGGTCCTTCGGAGGTGTTTGGAGATGTTATGTCATCGTTTTCGGCACCGTCGATGTATCACGGAACATCTAAAATTGGCCGGCGCTTTGAGATCCTCGTTCTCACACGCTCGAACAGCCGCTTCGGGCTCGTTGCTCGGCCGTGATTGGCTCGCAAGCTGTCATTCATCGCGCGCGCACAAGGTCCATCGAGGCTTCTCGTTCTCGAAGAAGAGGTTCAGAAGCACGGCGGAAAGCTTGACCGCGGCTTGCGAAATTGATTGGATACGGAAAACCACCGCGTCGCCATTGGCCTATTTCCTGGTCCAGGATTCGAAAGCCTCGGGGAAACTTATTCGACTATTTCGGGATTTGATAGCAAGGTCTCTCTCTCTGGTGGGCGCGCGAGCGCGCACGGACGCCTTCGGGGCTATTTCTGTTCGACAAGGGTCACGCTTTCGGATGCTTGTTGTTTCATAAGAAAACTCGAGATTCCAGTCGTTTCTAATCATTTTAATGAGCAAGTTGACGCGGCGACGTGCTTATCGAGGTTTTAGCAGATTTTTAGATTTTTGAAAATAGTAATATGCTCTGATACGGCGAAGAAGATTTTCTACTTTATATTTATCTCGCTCGCTTTAATGCAGTTAATGCGATGAAATGTTTAATAATGTTTGACGGTGATTTTTTACTTCTTTGGGATGTCTGGGAACCCTCGATAGAACAAAGGCAATTTTCGTTTTGATTTTAATTCCTCTTCATTTCGATGAACCCGTTACATTGCAACCCTTGACTGCTGAAGATTTCCATACACTTTCTTTTCCTCGAAACTCTAGCTTGTACAAAATTTAGTGTGTACATTGAACTAACTACAGTAAAGTCACGAACTAGTTCCCTCCAGCAAGCAAAGCTCCACGAGCAAAGTCCCTTCGCCTACCGCTTCCACTGAGGGGCATACCCCGCGTGCAACCAAGAAGCTCGAGTTGCCTCGGTCGCTGAGCAGTGTAAACATGCCACGATACGATAGCGTGAACCATTAGTAATCCAATTACAGAACGTTTTTATTTTACATTATTTTTCATGGGATTATTTCAGCAACTTATTTCTTACATTTTTCTGATTAAAATGTGATTTATTCTGATTAAATGTGAAATACGATATAATTTCAGCTGTATTTAGTGGTTCAATTCTGGCATGGGCAACTGGTGCCCCGAGAGTCGATGACGTAGTACTCGTAGTAGATCGGCTGAAACAGGCCCGGACAGGCCGCTCGCGCTGTCCAACCGAGAGTCGATGACGTGGCTACCCCCACCCGGACGGCCAGCGCGAGTCCTGTCCGCACGGGCGGCCGGAGCACGATGCTGGTCGATTCTACGTCATTGATTCTCGGAACACGAGTAACCCATGCCTAGTTTAATTCACGGTCCATGTTTAGTAACGTGGACCTTACTTTTTGATCAGAAAATTTTTTTAGTCTTGCCCCTCAGAATTGCGACAAGTGTTGAAAAGATGTAGAAAGAATTTGGGGCTGATTGGATCCTGGTAACTCGACGCGCATCAAACTTCAAATTTGGAATTTGAAATTTGAAAATTTCGTGTTTTCTGTGACTTAAAAATTCAAAATTTGAAAATTTGAAAATTTCATGTTTTCTGTGACTTAAAAATTCAAAATTTTCAAATTTGAAAATTTCGTGTTTTCTGTGACTTAGAAATTCAAAATTTTCAAATTTTCAAATTTTCAAATTTCGCGTTTTCTGTGACTTAAAAATTCAAAATTTTCAAATTTGAAAATTTCGTGTTTTCTGTGACTTAAAAATTCAAAATTTTCAAATTTGATGCGCGTCATTTTCTTATCATTTTCTCAACACTTGTCACAATTCTAGGTGGTAAGACTAAAAGAATCTTGCAAAATAATTCTTGTCAAGTGTAGCTAAGCTCCACCCTAGTGTTTGCATGCGCTGTCCCTTTCTACGTTCGGCACTGTCCCTCTATACTTTCGGCGCGGTCGACGTAGTCATAAAAAAAAAAAATAGTTTCCTTTCACGATCTCTGTCCCTGCTCGGACCAGGCGAGATGGGAGCTAGATCGCGACTTTACTGTATCGCGATGATTGTTTGTGATAAATATGTATAGTGAAATTGTCATTGGTTTCAGAAATTCCATGGAGTCCACGAGACTCCACAGCAGTCGAGGGTTATCCCTGCTGCTCCACGGGTCCCCATGACCCGAAATGAACATTCAATCTTGTATTCTATGAATAAATATCATTGCATTTGCAAATATGTATAAATCCCCCCTGCATTCCTAAAATTTCATACTTTTCGTAGGTCGATGCTAACCAAAATTTCGTACTATTTCGAGATCACTGTTAGCCGATATGAAAATGTCGTATGCCAAGTGTGCACAGGTTGTAATTAAAAATCCTATTAAATATCACGTGCATGGTAAAATCTAGAGGACTGTTCGAACGAGCCTAATTACCGTCTTCCAGTCAGGTGGACGTTCGCGGACGCGCATGGCAGATGGAGAAAGATAGGAAGAGACGGTCGGAGCTCGTTATCCTTGATCGGTAACGCAATATGTGTCTCACGTAAAAGCAACGAGCGGAGGCACAAACGAATCGCGGATCACGTTTTCCTCATCCATTCCATCGACATCTTCCTCCGATGATTCCGATAGTACCTCCAATCATCGACTTGTCGGCTGTGAATCGATCGTTATCCCTCAAATTGATCGCTATCGTTCAGTTCTCTAGAAATACTGAAATTCTGATAATAAAATATAATATCGAATCTTGTATTCGCTTCATTCAAATCGAAGTAACATTCACATCTGTTATCTACTATGCAATTATCATAATACTGAATAAACCGGCTAATTTTTATTATTTTATAAAAATAACAAGAATATATTTAGTCAGATTTTTAAAATGCTTTTAATAAATCCATTGAATAAATTGTCTACAAATAGATGTTCACAGTTCCAAAAATTTAGAACATTCTGAAAATTTTTGAAAATGTTGACGGACACCATAAATCGAAGAGAATCATACGGCAAGAGGTTAAAACGATTTCGAATATCGTAGCGAAAATTGAATGTAGAACAATTTTCCGATAAAATATGCAACACTCGTAGGTTCCGTTCCTTGGACGCATTTTTCTCGCGTTTGTGCGATTTGTCAGTCAGGGATTCTGCGATAGGCCGCTCTGGCGATCTATATAGATCTCTGCGCAAAAAGCGAGCAGAACACGGAACAGTGACGGAATCTCCTTGGGCGTCCCATTGAGACTAGGAAAACGCAGGAAACACGTTCCTCGAAGTATCAGGTGCACCAATAGTCGGTAATTATCAGAATTGTGTAATGAGAGAAACCTGCCGTTGGAATCATGAAGCGCTCTAAGAAATCTTTATTAATCATTTTCCTTCATGTTGTACCTATTTCTCTGAGCGAATGCAGACATAAACGATAGAAAAATGGAGAACGGTAGACGGGCGATTTCGAAGAGAATTGCCAAAAAATAGTTTCTACCCTGTTAAACAACGGTATCTGTCGAGTAAGGTGAAACGGAAAGAACATTTAAAGTATACAGATACAGAGCATCGTTGATTGAAAGGTGTAACAAGACAGGTAAGCCACCGTCCATCGAGAATGGCAGCTAGTCAAGGACCTGGTTCGATTCGAAGGTCCCTGGCCCCCCGTCACTGTATGTATGTAGTCCCCGATCGGTGTCGAGGATCGACGATCGACGATCCATGATCGAAAGGAAACGAACAACCTAACCGTGGCCGGTCAACGCGGAAATCGAAGGGGAAATCCGATGGCCGGCCATGGTACAGATTCTGTTGCGTTTTCTGCGAGTCACTCGCAAAGGCAATGGCTACCGTCTACGCTACGAGGACCGGTTAGCTTTTCAGTCACGGACATTACCGAGCGTATGACCCTCAAACCTTATCCCACCTGGCCAGCTTATGGTTGTCGGTGTCCTCGGCATGGTGTCCGCCGCCATCTCGATGTAGGAACTCCGAGTTGTAAAATTACGATCGTATTTTATCATCGTCTGTTCGCATAGACGAGCCTTGCACGTTTTTACACTTTTTTTCTTAATCAGCTCGTCTGTGTAAAATCACTCTCGAAAGTTTATATACGGTGGTTAGATGAATCAAAAAATGGAAGAGAGAAGTTGATTCTGAAACGATTACAATGGTGCTTATATTCTGTTTCATTTTATTTCATTCTATTTCTCAGTTTAAACTTATAATAGTCAAAAGAGGCTTACGATTGTAAACATTTTTTACTATATAATTAGACTGTGAATTTGATGCATTTATGATAGAAACGAGTAGCTGAAATTTTTAAACGGCAGAAAAATTAAAAACATTTTTAAAACATAATATTGCACTCGATTTATTAAAATTGCTAAAAAAAATGAAGGAATGTCTATTTTCTTCCTGTATCTTGCAACAAATTAATAAAATTATGCACAAACATCGACAGTCGACTTATAAACATAGTATGAAATATTCATTACCTGATAACAAGCAGTAGATTGCGTTAGCCAAGAGTAAAATTATCAGAACAACATTACAGGTCCATGAAAAAGAAACTAAATGCCGAAGATATTTATGCACAATTTGTAACTACGTGTATGGATACTTACGGACAGAGGTGTACTTAAACGTTTATGGCTGAATCCATAATCCATGACCGTATAAGCCAAGGTACCGATTCGTTCATTCGATGTACAAAGTTTAGTTAATGCACAAAAATACATGAAAGTCGTCAGCGATTATTTCCGCTCATTAATTTCTATGTTGCAGTTACTTTATTGCTCAGGACAATTCATGGTAATTATTTCTTGCATTGCTCGAGCTCGCCATCGCCTAAGGGTCTGTCCTTCATGGTGTTCCACTCTTCGTCTACACTGTTGTTCAAAAGTACGGGGACAGATCTTTTTGTGAATTTTCGAATAGTCGCTGTAACAATTTTTGTGTAAATACAATAATTAATACATTGGTCTCCAATCTTTAAAATTGGATAGATAAAATTCGAAGATCGTCATAAAAACATTAATTTATCGAAATTAACTAGATAATAGCGTAAGGTGAGAACTTCACTGTATCAGGTAACCAATAATTGTTATAAACAGATTCCGAATACTTTAAAGGGATCCAAAGAATTGAATAATACAGTTATATAATTTTTTGTTTCTCGCAATTAAGTAATTCCCATTCTCTAATTATAAATAACACTGATCGCTTCTATGAATGAAATGATAAACGCGTGCGAAACGGAACAAACAAAAGAAAATCGCCGAAAACTGTTAACATATTTTCAAGTGACAGTGGGAATTATAACACAGCAGCATCGCCGTTTTTCGGTACGTCTCTGTTGATAGTCCTGCTTTATTCTTGTCGGAGAGAGACGTGTTAATGGCGCGGTTAGGTCAACGACACGAGCGTGTCTCGCTCGAGCGAAGACGATCTATATAAGTAATTCGGTTGTCGTATCCTCTGAATGATCCGAATGATCTCGAAGAGGACAACAGCCCGGGGGGGGGGGGGATCGATCGCATCGCGTGGATCATTGGCACTCTCGCATAGTTTGCATGCGACGCGTTCGATCGTTTAACGATCCTGTTTTCTCGGGCTCGCACGCGCTCGTGACGCAAAAGCGAATGCATTAAATCGCGCGCGGATGGACAGAGCTGCGAATCTGATTGCCAACATCGGTAAATGAAAAGTCAATGAGCACGGCCGGGGGAACATGACCATGGTCACGTAGTCCATGGGGATTCGCCATTGAAACGTTTCCTTTGTTACTCCGTACTTGTGAGTCGAGTAAACACCTTTCCGCCTGCCTTTGATCCTTAGAATTAATTAAACAATATTTGTATATATCCAAGTTTATTCCGTTAAAATTTCTCGTTAAAAGGCTCGGCGGGCCAGCTAGCAAACGGATAATTCTATCGATGGAACAATAAAAAAAGAAACAGGTTCAAAATTGTTTTATTATTAATTTTTCATGTAAATAACGATACTCAGTAGTTTGCCGACGTCTGCGTTAGACTTTTCGATCGTCATACTGAAATCTTCCACGTTCGAGGTGCGTGAATAATTTTGAAGAAAATTTCAGATATGCTTCCAAGTATCCGGTTCGAGATCACAAGGTACAAGCGTAGGAAAAACTTGCGAATATTTTTTTATTGGCTTTTTAGTGCGCGTCCTATCGGAAATCGTTATGAAATCAGATTGAGATTTCTGGAAGCGTCTTGGCCGGATCAGACCGAGTGGCATCGAGTTACCACGAGGTCGATCTTCATCGGAATCAATTCGCACGATCTACGTTCGCCGTGGATCACGTGGATGATCTATGTCGCGACTGTTATCGGGCCTTAGGTCGACAATCGCAAATACGCAAGGCGTCTGGAACGCTGTCCAGCTACGCAAACACCGTCGAAACTTTCGCCGTCGTCAGTACTTTTTGATAAAATGACGAAGAGTCGACGGTAATTGAAAACCATTCTTTGATCCATTAAGCTTGATAAAATCTACATCGCTACATGTACAAGTATTCTTATCTTCGCAGAAAAACAAAAGCTGCGCGAGCTAATCGCTTTTTCTATACTAGCACTAAAAGTAACTGAGCCTTAACACGTTGACTGCCATGTCACCCATACGTGGGTGACGGAACTATTTGTCCAAGTTTTGAAATGAATTTTTACGCTAATATATTAATCGTACCAAATTTTATTAGAATCTGTAAAATGCCAGAAAGTTGGAGGACTACTCCATGTCATACATATAATTTTTTTCAATTTTTATTTCATTAAATAACCTACATTGATTTGATGGAATTTTTTAGGTTTCTAGTTTGGCAGTCAAAGTGTTAAAAGTAACTGGTAAGTACACGTTCCCCTATAGAAATCACAAGATTGATTTTATTTATACTTTTCTTTATCTGTACATTATGAAATAATTTTTATTATTTCAATAATTGTAAAATGAAAAATCTGGAATCGGTGGTGTCGGAGCTATTTTAACTGGAAAATTAAACATTTCTTCCGATGTAGAAATTGTATATGGTCTTTTTCTCATTTCATGGATATGAAATTGATATAACACCTCATAGAATACTTAAATGTTTAGTAATTGATGGGATACCGACATTAACAAACAATATTGTGAATAATGGTACATATAGCAATCTTTAGCGGTGACTCTAAGGGTTAAATTTCTTTTGATCATCGCTGGACTCCTAAATATCTCAAATTGATGGTCGATAGATGTTGCGCGAGTGTTGAAAGATCTGAACAAGTGGTGCCAATCCGTGCAAAACATTTAAAGGTAATCCACAAGAAGCGGTTGCAGGTTTCTCAGTTGACGCGTAAAATGCCTTTTTCTGCGTACAATGGGATTCCGTTCAAGAAACCAGATCGATGATAATAACCAGGAAGTAAACAGCAATTTGAATATCGTGGAAACATGGCGACCAAAGTGAATTCGTCACGTGGAGGTCAACGTGTTAAATGGTAACGACGCGTCACGCGGCGCGGCGCGGCGCGATGCGATGCGACGCGTCGAACGTTCGCTACGATCGTTTTTCACTGGTTCGTAAATAGCGCAATAATAACGACCATAAATCTACGATGGATGCGCGACTACACGTGAGTCATGCCGGTAGTCCCCGAGGATGCCACTTTTACGATCCACTGCGATAATGCTGGATTACCGAGTGTCTGTTGATGGCAGTGAGTACGTCGACTCCGGATCGAGAAATACCTTTTGTTCAAGAACATCGTAATAGTTTACTAGTAGTAGTTTCTACGTTTCGCTTACTCGCTAACTTGTTTAATTCTCATTAATTGCAAGTCGAATATTTATCTTGTAACGCGAGAGACTCGGTTATTGTTAGACTGCGAATTTTATACATCTTTCACGAAAATTAGTAGATGAAAATTCAAACTGTAGAAAAATAGAAAGACAGTCGTACACTGTGTAAATTATTATAGGTGCGTTAAATGAATGAAAGCTTCATGCATAAATTCATATACATATAAATTACTGATTTGATCGAGGAAGTTTGTATAACGTACAACTTTGTACAAGTGGTTTTAAGGAAAAATCTAATAATTATGGATTATTCGCATCATTTATTCTAGTACAATCGTTAAGCATATAGAGTATTGTTGCATAAATTAATATATACAGGGTGGAAAGTATAAAGCGTTACGGACGAGTATCTCCAAAAACATTGATTATGCGCAAAAATGTTTCGAATGAAAGTTGCTCAGTACCGAGGGGGGCATCACGAAGTGAAGGTCAACTTTCTTTTTTTAAATGGAATATGTTTCCTTGAACAACCTTGAGCCATAGGTCATTGAACTCATCTTAAAACAAACTATTCGATGGTGGATAAAAAAAACATATCATTACAATTATCAAAAAATCATGAAAAATAAAGAAGTTTTGTAATTGGATTTTGTAGCGGTTCGCACTACGGTGTTGTATTAAGGTCCATTTATACTATCAGCACAGAGACGTTCCGTATCCGATCAGACAAATATTCTTCAATGCATTTAGGTACAAGTGTTTATACTATCCGTATCGGAACGGCACCGGCACGTATCGGCACCGGTCTGACCGTCCAACATTCTCGCAAAGAATACTTTAGCCGTTGGTGCCGGTGCGAATAGTAGTATGCATGCGTTCTGACTCTGTTCAGACTAGGCTGAAAATCATGAGTCAAATCTTTGTAGATCCTAAGATTAAAACTTGGACTTTTGCATTTTCTCGCCAAAATCTATAGGATTAACATGAGATAAAGGCAAAAATTTCTGTTTACGCAAGGTACAGTGGAGCCTAAGATAATACTCGGAAAAAAGGTGGCTGATGCGAGGGTTGAATTAAAACCAGTATTGACGGTGAAGCCGTCAAAATCCTTCGAGATTCGTTCATAGGTCACTAAAGACTACAAGATATTAAAATTTGAACGGAACGTGTCTTTGC
>CM052221.1:3303169-3345595 GCA_028454225.1 Lasioglossum leucozonium | reverse complement strand
GTGACCTATGAACGAATCTCGAAGGATTTTGACGGCTTCACCGTCAAAATCCTTCGAGATTCGTTCATAGGTCACTAAAGACTACAAGATATTAAAATTTGAACGGAACGTGTCTTTGCGGATAGTAGAAATACTACTGTCTGAAACGGAACGGTGCCGATACGGATACGGAACGTGTCTGTGCTGATAGTATAAATGGACCTTTACACGGCATGTTTATACGTAAGAGAAGGGATAGAGATCGTGCAGCTCTGAGGTAGCTAGATCGCGACTTTATCGTAATGTACAATTTACTCTAACACATTCGTTGAATGAATAAACGATTGACACATAAATTAACACTAAGTTCGAAGCCGTCGTTGCAAACGCATTTGCACGTTCGTAAATAAAAAGGAGATTTAACATCGGAACGACTCCGATAAATTCCAAAGAGAAGCGAAGGACGGTATCGTGTGCCATAAAGTCTCATATTGGCAACGTCCCGCCGCCGCCGCGTCGTTAACTCGTTCCAAACATGTCCGTATCTCTCAGCACCCGAGATAATTAGCTGTTTACTATGAAGCAAAACGCTCGTAACATTTCCGCATCTAATTAGCAATTATCACGGTATACAAGGGAATATACATATTATTCCCGAGTTACGCGGCAATTATCGCGCTCGAGCATCGTCTAATTCGCTCGGCTTTAATTGCGATCGGGGCCCGCGTCTGTTGATCCGCCTCGTCCTCCGATTGTCTTAATTAGAACCGACCGGTTAATTAATCCGATCCACCGCTGCTCGTTCCAAATCTCGTTACCGCAAACACCGTCCGCGCGAAATCGTGCTCGCGTGCGTGCTAGACAGAGTAATTAAACGCTCGTATATAGAATTAACCCTCGCGCTACCAAGCAGTTTTTGAGGGAGGGAAATCTTGATGAACGGCTTACTATTAATTTTTAAGAATATTACGCAAATAGACCAACGTGCTGATCCTTTCGGTACTTAATTACTCCAACATTACAGAAAGTAAAGAAATGTTTATGACGATAAAATTCATGATAAATACAAAAGAAATGGAGCGGCATTGTAAGTAGGTCTTTTTTTTTAAGGTGCAAAATGGCGCCGGTTGAAGCGTCTCTGGTAAGAAAACAGCGCGACCTTGAGGCTTCCGGAGAAAACTCAACCTTAATTTTATGGGATTTTTATGGGTGCTGATTCGGCAGTCAGCGCGTCAAAGGCCGGCAAGGAAAGGAAGTTTTAAGGACTTGCGTGCGTCATAATGTTCGCGCCTGTTATCGCACAAAAGCGTGTCCATCCAAACGATTAACAGTCTGCTCGTGTACATTCAGATATTGTCCCGACGAAAACTGACCGCAAGGTCGACGGAGGCGATACACGTGAACGCCGATGCATCTTGAATATTAAAAAGCGCGAACCGATGGGAACGCTTCCATCTTCTGGTAAACTGATCATTAAACTGAGGATCTTTATGCGAAACGAACATTTTCTATGTCACTTATCAGAATTTAAATGAAAATGTTCTCTCTCGCTCTCCCGCTCTCTCTCTCTCTTTTAATAGCAATATCATGATAGTGCTCTTAAATCATATGCTTTCAGAATTTTATATTTTACTGATTCAGTTTTGTAAGTCTACCGATCATCCAAAAGTCACCAAACAATAAATTAATGATACGTTCAGCGTGTTTTAATATTTTTAATTTATGATTATTGAACTCGTAATGATGCATCAACGAAAAATATAATTTCATTTAAAAAATGACTAAAAACACGCTCTTGTTATTTTTATAAAGTAATGTAAAACAGTCACTTTTTGTGCTTTTTAAAGCTAGTGGTAAAACGACTCACCTTGGAGTCACCTTCCTTTATTTATTATTCTGTTGGTAAGTTCATGAAGATGCCTTTGTAAAGTTCTAACATAGTCGGACAATGAAACAGAATTCATTTTAGCAAGAATTCCAAGCCGGTGCAGTGTTTACAATGCATGCAGTTCACTTATTGTTAGTGCGATCGTATGTACTGCTGATTTCTGATACTGTGTCAAGACATTTTTAATAATAGACAGCGCTTTGTTCATTGTTTGACCAATACGAACAGCATAAGTTTGATATAATGTGGAAGTTAATCGATAGGACATTTTTTTGCTACACCTAATACAACAACTTTTACGTCTGCTCTACTTGCATGTAAATCAATTTTAACATTTTTTTATCTATTTTTGTTGCAGGTGCCTATGAACGAGTCAGAGTTCAACATCCTCTGGATGGGCAATCACCCGAAACCAGACATTCTTCGGAACCTGATGCCCCACCAGAAAGTCAACCATTTCCCCAGGTAGAACAGAAGCATTCAGCCTGAGAGGAATGCTCATTGCACTTTGTTCTGTATACATAATTGTTTCCTTGTTCTTCTATACCCAACATTTTCTTCGTTCATCTGATTTATTCTTTGTTCCAGGTCGTACGAGATCACGCGAAAAGACAGGCTATACAAAAACATCGAAGCGATGCAGCGCAGCAAGGGCCTGCGAAACCTGGACTTCATACCCCAAACGTTTCTGCTGCCTAGCGAGTCCAGGGAACTGCTAACGGCACATTTCAGGTATCGCGGGCCCTGGATTGTCAAACCCAAAGCCAGTTCCCGCGGACGTGGCATTTATATCGTTAACAGTGTGAGCATAAAAATTTCTAGGTATGAGTTTATAGTACAGTAAAGTCGTGATCTAGCTCCCATCGCCGGGTCTGAGCGGAGACAAAGATCGTCCAGGGCGTAGGGAAACCCATCGAGGAAGTGGGTAGGCGAAGGGACAAAGATAGTGTAGCTCTGAGTAAATCTAGATTGCGACTTTACTGTACGTGGCCTGCACCGCACGCTTGTCCCTTTACATCAAAGAGTCTTGCTGATCCTGTGACTCTGTTCGTTATCTGTCTTCATTGACTTCCTCGAACTTGGATTGGTCTGAAATTATGGTCTTGGATTAGCTGTTTCTTCATATGTTCTTTTACCATCGTTTCACATTAAGAAAAATATCAGAGATGAATCAATAAAGAGAAATTGTTAAAGCGTATAGTACCCATCTTACTTGAGCCAAGCAGCAACAAGTCACTTTTGAATGTTGACCATTTCCATGTTTCTAAATTGCTGATTCACGAAACGAAACGTTCTGCTTCAAGCCGGAGAAGATCCTGACGGACGAGTCGGTGATCGTCGCACAATACATAAACAATCCGCTTCTCGTCGACGGGCACAAATGCGACCTACGCCTTTACGTCGCTGTGACGAATTACGATCCGCTGTTGATATACCTCTACGAGGAGGGTCTGGTTAGATTCGCCACGGTGAAGTACGATGGAGGCAACCAATACGTCTGGAACCCCTGCATGCATCTGTGCAATTACAGCATCAACAAGTTCCACGTGGACTACGTAAAGTAAGAATTCCTCAAGCTCCGCAGTCTCTAATGAAAGTGATTCAGATCTTAAGAAGGACTTTTGACGCCTTCGTTTCAAATTAAATTTACAAGTAAAAATTAAATAGAAGATTGTAGGTAAAAGTATGGCGTTCTCATTGACTATTTGAAATTGTCCAGGAGCGAAGACCCAGACGCTGAGGATGTAGGTCACAAGTGGACCCTGTCAGCATTACTAAGACATCTGCGATCCATAGGACAGGACACAGAACTGCTAATGCAGCGCGTCGAAGATATTATAATTAAATCGATTCTTGCAACTGCATCAGGCATCGTCAGCGGCATTAAGCAATTCGTCAAGCACCCGGAGACTTGCTTCGGTAATTTAATGATTAACAGATTCATGAATAGACCCCCTCTACTACAGCTCAAGGAGCCCAGTCTTTCTAAGTCCATAAAGAGCTATTTGAGATCTTAACACGTTCTACGTCCACTTTCAGAACTGTTCGGCTTTGATATCTTGATCGACGACACTTTGAAACCCTGGTTGCTGGAAGTGAACCTAACTCCATCGCTAGGATGCGACTCACCACTCGATGTCAGACTGAAATCTGCATTGATAGCAGATCTTCTTACCCTGGTCGGTGTCACAGCAGTGGACCCAGTGTTGCGGCCCCAAACCACTCATATGAACCGATCCACAGTCATCTCTACCAAGAGAACAGCTAGCGTAAGTCAATTATCCTATCGATTAACACATTGCATTCCAATGACAACTGTGCGTTTCATTGTTTATGATGTTGGTGAAGTTATGAAAACAAAAGAATAGCTACACTATAAATAACTTATGTAGCAAGTGCATGAAATTTAGGTGTGCGAGCATTCCATTCAACTCAATGGTTCGTATAAATTAACAATTTCTTTCCATACAGTGTAGAAGGGTCCACTCAGCAGAAACACTGTCACAAAGGAAGAAGAACGTCAGCAAAAGTAACATCAACAAATCAGGATTGACCAGTGAGCAGCAGCGTATAGTGGCCTCGGCGAAAGCACAATTTGAAAGACGAGGAGGATTCGTTCGCATATTTCCTAGCCCCAAGTCGTGGGAGATGTATTCTCAGTATCTAGGTGTGTGTAAAAGTATATTTATGGTGCTTTTTTGGTTCATTGAGTTTTATGAAGAATATTATATTTGTAGATCCAGCGACAGGGATACCGGTTGTGTCGGATCCTCTAGGACCTGGCAGAGCTCAGCACGTGAACACAAATCATAATCTGATGTTGCACGAGCAACTATTCCCTGCTGCCAGTCGCACTACTGGTTTCATCATTCCTGAAGTTACGCTGGACAGACTGTCTAGGTACATTGGCAAAAATATTGACAAGTCCGATGATTAGATTGTGGATTTTATGCATTCATAACAAAAAACGAAGAATTTAAAATTATCGATGTATCATTTACAATTTATTCGAACTATTAAAAAAAGAAATATATCCTTATTCGGTAACTGTGTTTTGCAATTAATGCAAACAATTTCTATTTTGCATAAAGATTTACAGTGTATTGATAAAGTAATCAACACCTAGTTTGTGTTCCAATGAGCTATAAATAGTACATACATACTTTGATTATAAGAGCCTCATTAGTGGATTTTTATGCAGAATAAAAATTGTCCAAGTCAATTATTAGAAACAAAAGTTAGATGAAAATGCATTTCTACTTCTAACTCCTTGTACTGTAATTACGAGTCAGAGTCGTGATAAAGACTTCGAATAGAATGTTCTATTTTATTGTAGTCAATATTTAGCCATTGGAGAAGACGTGGGTATGCAATAAATTTTTCTTTTTTTCTTAGTGGATGGATTATAAAAGTAATCCATTTTTGTTATAAGTGCATAAAAAAAGGTTGGACAGTCATTTTTCACTGAACAAAATTGGTTGGACAGTCACTCTTCATCATCCTACAATCTCAACGACTCATTACAGATACGAAAGGTACGAGAGAGCATTGGTGAAAGGACACAAGCAGAGCCTAGACCGTGGCGACAGTAAAGAGAACATGGACATCGACAAGCATAAATATAAGAGCCAAGTGCTGCAGGCCATGCATGATGGAAATAAACTTAGGTAGGTGATTGAATGCAAGAAAATATATTAGAGTAGAATGTAAGAATTTACGTTACAATAGAGTTGTACTCCTTTCAGTCCTGGAGAAGCTAGGAAAGCCTTTGGTTTATATTTGGGTCACATATTGCGCAAGATATCTCAGCAAAATGCGGATCCAGCCTGTTGCGATCTTGTGATGAAATTTCTCCAACAGTCTGCCAGTAATCTAAGGACGCCCTTCTTCTTCACGGTAGGTATTTAAAAAATAATATGCATGGAAAATTATATTATATCTTCTCACTGCATTATTTTCTCTTACAGTTACCAAGCAGCAAACTCAGCGACAAAGACCGTGCTGCCATCACCGCCAAACAACTCTCAGATTTTCTGCATCTTTACAATCGGGAAACAGATCTATATGCGGACACTGTGGACCGTCCTCGAACCGTTCCAAACCGGTTGTTTCAAAAATTTCTCGCTGCAGCCAAGTAAAACTGAATTTTTTACCGAGTTTAGTTGTCAATAATTTCCGTTGCGGGCATTGAAAAATTATCAAATGAGATTAGTTAAATATTAGGTTGACCAGAAAGTCTTTCTTGAATCAATATTCACAGCTAAATTCTATTGTGCTAAATTGAAATGAATAATATACAAGTCTATTTGTGATAATTCATAATATGACTTCGATAATATTTTACATTAATGTAGATTTGAGGAGTGAAAACGAAAATTATTCCCGGTTCAGGCTAATGTGTTCAATGAAGTTCTTTCGATTAATTGAGATATTTATTTGTGAACAGTGAAGAGGACCTGGACGACATCCTGATCCTTCAGACAAGGCTGTACAAGTGCGCCCACAGCTTTTTGGGTAGAAGCGGATTCGCAGGTAGCCTACCAGGACCTAATTTATTAGGCTCCCTGCCGCACATTACGTCTCGCGTTTACTCGAACGCCGCGAACAGCGAGCAATGTAAATGTAACCAGTCCATAACAAGGCCTACGAAAGCGCCGCGCACATAGCTGCGCGACTCGTGAATACCCGTTTATAGCCGCCACCGTTTGCTCGTTAAAATAAATATATATTATATACCTAGTAAGCAAAATGCTCTGATTCTGCTTTGATTTGGACAGCAGTGCTGCCGGCAGTACATAATACTTCTACTTTCGAATAAGCCTATGTTACTGCCGGCAGAGTGTGCTGTCCAATTCAGGGCATATTCAGAGCATAGCCTGCTTCGAGCTTCATTCTGTTCTATTCTCATCGTATGATTGAAAGCTTTGATCGATATGGGCTCGAGGCAGACGTGGCTGACTGGGTACATATAGTATATATTTAAGTACGGCTGCCTAGGACTTCCCAATACCAGTGGACAATCATCCACATGTAAATTATAACAGTTTCCTCATTCGAATGTTGCACAGAGAAGACAAGGAGAAAGAGAAGAAGAGAGAGAGAGAGAGAGAGAGAGAGAGAGAGAAACGGAAAAAATGTAACGAGAAATATCGTCACAGAATCTAATATTTTGGGTACGCTTTGAAAGCGCTTTAACATTCGCTTGTATATTTATTAAGCTAAACAGAAGTTCATTACACGATACTTCAACGAAAAATACGCTCGTCGAACATTTCCCGGGCGCGGTTTAAAAACCACGGTTTTACCTTTGAAGGCTAGTCTTCAGCATCAAAGATTCCTTGATGAGCTACAGTCAGTCACATAATTGATCACATAAGTGAGAGTGTGTGCCATTAATTATTGAGACTGACTGTAGATAGAAGTACCCACCGGAGATATAGCGATGTTTTGCGGTGTTAGGTTTCTCGAGTTTTATCGTACGGAACAGGTGGCCAATTCAAATTGAAACATTCGTAGGGTAAAGCAACAATGTCTTTAAGATGTTAACGTATCAATTATTGAAGTTTCACGACGACGTATCGTGTCGACCTAACTGGTTGGTTATCGATCTTTGATGCTTACAATTTTGTGCTTGCATCTTGAATTTTCACCATCGTTTCTCACTTTGTTCGTCTTTTTATTTAGCAAAATCTCTAGGTTACTCTGCGTAAGATATGCACGATTCTAGGGCTCTTACCAAAAATTGAGTACATACTTGGATACCTAATCGGGATATTTGATTATTCATGTTCGAATATTCTTGAGCTCTAGCTTACACTGATCGGTATCGTGTGTTATAGTTTTAATTACATTATTTATTAAGAACCAGCATTTTCAGAGGCAGACTAGTAGCAGCGTCTACTGTATTTGATAGGGTTTATCATTCATGTTCCTAGTTAAGCTATATTTTTTATTTGCTTGAGGCACGAGAGCGTGTTTCTGTTTTTTATATTTATCGATTTCGGAGTTTCGTTGAGAGCCTTTCCTCGTCTAGTCAGCTTAAGAGGCAAAGGCCCGTGTAAATTCGATCGTGTACCGCGAGTTATTTGTTACTCTATCAAATTATATATATATATATATTTATTATTTAACAACAGTCTGAGACACTGAATTCGTCCACGAACAAGTACCGTAGTTAGGCATGTAAGATTTATATAGATGCTAATGAACGATTTACACACGAACATTCAACGAATTTGAATTATTGCGAGCACATTGTAGCGATGTTAAAAAAAAAATCAGGTTAAGAATTTCTGCGAGATCAATCCTTTCAAGTGCAATAACCGAGTGCGAGAAGATCGGAGAATTGTTGTAGGACACAATGCGTGTAGCAATAATTAAACTGCGGGTGTCTATGCGAGCGAAACGGTGGACTGCGGATTTTATGCATTTGTAACGAAAATAAGTAGTTGGAATCTGAAACAGTAGGAAGATTGACAGAATTGAGGAGTCTTCATATATTAGTTTGGTTTTACCAAAATTCTTTAAAAAAGAAAAAAAATTCGTCAATGGCTTCCGTTCCTTGAAAATGATGCAGACAAATTTTACTTTGCATAAAAATCGGCAGTCTAGTCATTACTATGTTTGTCAAAGTTGAATAGAAAGGATATAGCTGGATAAGGAGGTCAAATGTGCGTATTTGACCAATTTAGCTGTACCCTTTGTTTCACTTCCAAATGTTCTATACTGAATTTTTAATGACTTAAATACTTCATTGAATCTTCAATATTTTAATATAACGAATTCGGATCGCATAAAATCCGCAGTCTAATCACTCTGGTACACCTGCACGCACAACGATTCACGCAATGGGTACAGAAAACACGTTAATTGCACCGTGCATTGGGGAACGTTTGTCGGTACGGTTGGCAGGTACCAAACCGTTAGCGTAAAATTACCATAGATCGTATCCATCCATACAATGCCGTCAGTATTTAATAACAAGGATGTGCAGCTTCTACTTCCAGACAAGAATACAACCAAGAAAAGAATATTGTATATTTATGTCGCGTTTTTTGCGGGCTTTGTAAAACAACCACTGTTGGAACAGTTGTAACCTTTCTGTTGCTCAAAGTCGAATTCGGAAACCATTAGCGAACACAAATTATTCTTCAGCCGGTTTGCTGTGATACACGAATGTGTGCATGCGTTGCCGCGAGTATTAATCAGTTCTATCCCAAGATATTTACACGTTGTGTCACATGGTGAGTTGATCTCACACCGGGGACGAATGAGAACGGATCTAACGTTATCCTTTGATAGGCACAAAGAGATACTTTGCATTCATTCACCCGTGAATGTTTATTGTTGTTAATGGGCTGTGGATGCTCGTGCATTCCCACGACTTCCGAGCAAGTCATTTATAGTTAATTTCTCTATTTATAATTTTACCTTTGGACACTCATTTTTAGATAATAGACAACAGATCTTTCATGATTCTAATATGTAAGTCGATATTCTTGACACTAGGTTTACGAAAATGTATCTATTGTAATTGTTAGTGAATTTTTTCTATCATCTATAATCTATACTCTAAGAAACAGTCAAATAATTCCACATGGATTTTGTCTTCACAATTTCAATAAACGCAAATTAAAAGAGTTAAAATTCGCCATTTCAACGATTTCAGTAAATCTAGTATTAAATTCTTTTAATTAGAATACTGAGACTTTCGATAGTGGACAATTTTGTTCCGTGAAAATTTTTGCATATGTATCATATTTTCTAGATCACGACATGAATGTGTTTTTAACGATGTCGGCGAAGTGTGAAGAGTCGATTTAATCAGAATAAAATGATGTTAGATTCTTGCTTGGGTTAGATCATTGTAATTGGTCTTTTATAATATGTACTTCTTGCGACAGTGTCTTGTCTATGTATAAGCATCCACAGCCCGGCAATTAACGTTGCTATATTGATAGCGCGACACGTTGAAATCAGTTCAGTATAGCACTAGAAATGTCTATTTCAGACTCGAATCCACATACAGAGGAAACTATACAACGATTAGTCTTAAAAAGTATGGTACTATATGCTTATCGATCATTTCTCTCTTTTATTGAATATTATTATTATTTTGTTTGACTGTGTATGTTCAGTAATATATTCTGTTATTTATAGCGTAGTTTAAAGTATTATTTTCTTATGTTTACTATGGGTAGGAGGATTCGTGTAATTCATAGCACATTGTCATCATGTATACAGTAAACGCGTTTGCGTTTTTCCATTGCTCGATCAGCTTTTTCATCAGCGTCTTGTTTCGACGGACACACAATGAACGAAACGATTTCTTTGAAACGACAAAGCATATCGATTCCATCACCAGATTTGCGTCCATTATAGATGTGTAAGTGGCTTGACCGTCTTAAATTAAGATGATCACGCGTAAAAAGTACATACTGCCATTCTTTTATAAAACATATCTTTTTCCGTTGTCTGTCCTAAACGTATCTTTTTATAAAACGTGGACCGGTTTCGTTTCCAATAGGACAATGTTTTAGTGACGGAGGCGTGCCAGGATGCACAAAAAGTATAGTTGTTACTGTTTAAGACGATTATTTCTGTCGAAGAGAGGCAGGATCACGATTGTACTATATTCATTTCACCAGATAACAATTAATGCGAACAGGCATTTTAAAATTGTTTTTAAACCGCTTCCTTATTTGTTGGAAATTTCTTTAATGTTTTTGTTTGCGACATTATTATGCAGCTAATTTCTGAAGAGTCTATCCAAGCTTATTGTGTAAAAAACGATTATTTAAATAATATTAGAAATGTAAAAATATTGTTATATAAAGAGCCAAACTTTTCAACGAAGACGAATTTATTTTTTAATATTAATGTAAAACATATTAGTGTCAGGTTTCTTTCTTAAATGGATCTGCAAACTTTGTAAGATCAATTACATATTTCATAGATCGTTCAATTTATTGTGAAATCATTTTAAAAAATATATTGAGCTCTTAGAAGATGAAATTTGGTTTCTGTATCACTTAAATTAGTAACATAAAAATGATAGTGTCTTTGTCAAAAAGTTTGTCCTATGTACTACTTAATTTTTGTGTCTGCAACAATTAATGCGGTAAACATGATTAATTTAATTTCGTGCAATTAGAGCGGACATATTGTAGAATGCACGCGAAGATGCGAATCGAACGAAGCAAGAGTATGTCAATAATGCCTAACCGAATGCGGACCATGATTAAAAAACTACAACTAAAAGCTGTCCAAGTTGCGAATCCAACAACTTGTTACGTTTAAACAGATCCGAGGATAGTGCAAGAATTAAGTGTAGCTTTTAATGTACCGCGAACACGAAGTTATGTCTATACGATGTGCATTATTGTTGTGCTTGAGTATTTGCAACCTGTTATGCGAGAGAGAAGCATTCTGTGATTGTGTCCTTTTGTCATGCGAGCCGTTCATTTCGGAGCAGTGGTGATTACTATACCGAGGGTCTTTATTCAAATTATCTTTATTTTATAAATTTAGACTAAGAGAAAAATTTATTTGATCACTTTAAAAATTTCTTGTGACAAATCTACTTGTTGTTTTGCATTGTAAAATTTTCCATGTGTCACAATTTGTGTCCAAAATTCGATTCGAAAAATAATTTTAAGGCATACAAAGTGAGCAATAAACGAACTTTAAAATTTCGAGCGATATAAGAAAAAGGATTTATTAAGAGCGTTGTTTGTAAATGTCAAAGAGGAAGAATTTGGCTATTATTTTGCCGTAACGATGAAATGTATTAGCGATTAGGACACTGGTGTGCATCGACGCATAATAATCGAGTTGCCTTTATTTTTTTCTTTTATGCAGTAAGTTAAGTCGTTCCGAGCGCAGCCGCTTGTAAACCTTTGCAGATCATCAGCTGGTATTGTAAACAATAGTTTTTTCGTGATGTCGGTATTTTTCAGACCGTTTCCAGACCGGCAATCAGTCACTTTCTTTTTAAAAGGAAGCAAAGTAGAGACGGACATTTTCGCAGGGAGAGAAAAAAACAAAGATATACGAATAAAAAACAAACAAGAATAAACGACGAATCGAGTGATGACAGGCAAATCTGTTCGAGGCCGTGAAAAATTTGCCGATGTACATAAAAGGGAGAGAAAACGAAAGAAATTGTTAATAACATTACCTCTGTGTTGCGCGGGCAACACTCCCTTCCTACCTGTGATTTGTAAAATTTACTAGTCAGCTTACTGCATTTATTATAAATAAAATCATTGCTGTGTACAACTATTTTATTATAATCGAGTACATTACGGTCGTTACTCGGACATTTGACAACTGTGCGCGGGGTGTATAGAACGCGATCGAAATGAGAACTGGTACGTTTGTTTGGTGATTATGGTTGCCGATTCGCCAGTTGTTATGGGGCCGAGTATTGCGCAGCCTTCTTAGAAGTTAAATATTTGAATAATATTAAAATGCATCGACTGTATGTATCTACAAGCATACGTATTTTCGCATTATAAAATTGTCTTCGAATTGAATTATTCAGAATAAAACGTAATGATCCGGAATTTGATTTTTGATTTGCTGTTCTTTCCCTATACTGCCCTGAAAAAATTTCTACGAGCCTGTTTAATTAGGATACCACTAGCTATTTGTCATTTTTAATTATGTAGAATTATTAGACTGCCAACTTTATGCATTATTATTTTAATGGATGAGCGAGGGTCTATACGCTTATCCTTCTCAATTTGCAGTAAAGAAGATATGTAACTGATCAAGTCCGAGACAGAAAAACCTTTTTCTGCCTCCACTTTTGTCAGTGTAGACAGTGCCAGAGACAGAGCATACAATAAGCATGCAGGCAAGGTCGCATCAAAGGGTAGCATATGCAAGTCGAGTTAGGGTCGAGTGGGGTCGAGTCAAACCGGGACCAGCCGGGACTCGCTTTTCGAGTCTAGTAGTACCACAGACGAGCTATAAGGCTAGACCTATCATCCAATGTATTTTTTTTGTCACACGTTTTTGGGGTCACGTAACCCCATTACCATTTTAGTGTCACATCCTGTATTACCAACTGGAACTGAAATAAACTGACAGTGTTCTTAGCGGTAGGAATTAAAATTAAAAATAGCTATACTGCAGTCCCGCGAAGATAGAAAATATTGTTATCTAAAATGCCTCAACGATTTATATATTTTGAAATATCAACATCGCTAAAAGTTCCGCCTCTACCTAAATAGAACATTTGCTCGAGATTTACGTAAGACTGCGTCAGTGGCGTACGTAAATGGACTTATAGTATCGTAGGTAATGAATAAACGTAGAATGCTGATATTGCTCATTCTATAATTGCTTGGAAAACATTTAATTTTTACTGTAGAAGGTCACAACGCTCTTATTGTCGTTAAATCAGACGGAACGTGACATTGCAAAATGTTATAGAAGGGAATAGGTTTGAAATAATCATAGATATTAATTTACAAGATCTTTATTGAAAATCTTTCAATACATTTGTTGTTACATCTATCATGTCTTACATTCTAGGATACAATATTAACACAAATTCTAAGTGTGCAGCTATTAGCTCGATATTATTCACTATTTGTAAGATACTAAAAGTTCTTACAAATAGAGGATAATACCGATTGCCCAGGTCTCACCACGAGGAGGTTGCTGCACAAGAGACCCGGAGAGGGAGCCAGAACGAATGCAATATTCCTTCTGGCTCCCTTTCCTAACAACGACGAACTTATACTAACGCAGTAACGCAATATGTCGAGTAATTATTGCGGGGAAAAAGGTGTGAATCGGAGAAGAAGTCTCCGATCCACGGGGGAGCAAAGGCGAATCAGGCAGAAGGCTCTGATTCTTTCAAAAAGAGAAACAAGAGCGAACCAGAGCAGAAGGCTCTGGTTCGAGGGTGACGCGAACGCGTACAATGCTTGCAGCCAAACTCCAGTCAGCACCGATACCCAACATGAACTCAAGAAGAGCGATGACCAAGAGAAGAGTTCGCACGGTGTCCCATTTACTCCAGTTACCACCTGTTACCAAGCAACTTACGTTGAGGTAACTCGGGTGGAATTACGACAGAGAGGACTTTTCACTTACACAGTGTAACACAGCGAACAGATCGCTTGACCATCCACTCTCAATGAATTGACGCCGAATATCGATACCAACTGGATTGGTACATACAAGCAAGGTCCGACACAGCAGAAGGCTGTGTCGGAATCAACAAACGAGCCGAGCAAAGTGAAGTTACATTAAAATGATGAATTGAATTGAATTAAACTAAATTAAATTGAATTAAATTAAATAAAATGGCAATAATTACTCGACATATTTACAACGACGATATACAATCTTAATAATTAACGCACGCACGCACGCAAACCGAGCAATTATTGTCTCGTAAAAACTAAGTTGCAAATGAGGGCAGAATCAATGCAGAAGGCTTTGATTCGCAAAGAAAAAAACATGAACCAGAGCAGAAGGCTCTCGTTCGGGGGTGACGCTAAGACAATAATTGCTCGGCAACTATAACTAACTTAAAGATACGCAGTGTTCGTGATGTGTCCTCTTCGTTTGATGTGTCTTGGGTGTTGTATTCTAGCTGAACTCGACTAATGATGATTCGACAAAATACAAACCCCGCACACGAGTTCGAATACCACAAGCTCATGAGAGCAAAACAAAATCCAGCACACGAGTGCAAATCTAAGACCAGCTCACGAGAGCCAACCTGACACCAGCTCACGAGAGCCAAGCTAACCCCACACACGAGTACGACCTACCTACCACGCACACGAGTGCAAATCTAACTCGCTCACGAAATCCAAGCTAACACCAGCTCACGAAAGCCAAGCTAACCCCGCACACGAGTACGGCCTGCCTACGCCGCACACGAGTGCGAATCTAACCAGCTCACGAGAGCCAACCTAACACCAGCTCACAAGAGCCAAGCTAACCCCGCACACGAGTGCGGCCTATAGGCGATTCGGGTGCCCCGGGGACGCGACACCCCGTACTCACTCACGGTTAAGTGAGTGAGCCCCTGAGGGACTTCTGATCGAGGGTATACCAATTTTTAATAAGAAACTTACAATTTGATAATAAATGAATATATTTGGTCTTACATTTATCATGTATTACATTCTAGAATACAATATTAACACAAATTCTAAGTGTGCAGCTATTGGCTCGATATTATCCACTATTTGTAAGATACTAGAAGTTCTTACAAATAGAGGATAATCCCGATTGCCCAGGTCTCACCACGAGGAGGTTGCTGCACAAGAGACCCGGAAAGGGAGCCAGAACGAATGCAATATTCCTTCTGGCTCCCTTTCTTAACAACGACGAACTTATACTAACGCAGTAACGCAATATGTCGAGTAATTATTGCGGGGAAAAAGGTGTGAATCGGAGAAGAAGCCTCCGATCCACGGGGGAGCAAAGGCGAATCAGGCAGAAGGCTCTGATTCTTTGAAAAAGAGAAACAAGAACGAACCAGAGCAGAAGGCTCTGGTCCGAGGGTGACGCGAACGCGTACAATGCTTGCAGCCAAACTCCGGTCAGCACCGATACCCAACATGAACTCAAGAAGAGCGATGACCAAGAGAAAAGCTCGCACGGTGTCCCATTTACTCATATACCAACCGGTACCATTCAACTTACGTTGAGGTGACTCAGGTGGAATCGCGACAGAGAGGACTTTTCACTTATACAGTGTAACACGGCAAACAGATCGCTTGACCATCCACTCTCAATGAATTGACGCCGAATATCGATACCAACTGGATTGGTACATACAAGCAAGGTCCGACACAGCAGAAGGCTGTGTCGGAATCAAAAAAACGAGTCGAGCAAAGTGAAGTTACATTAAAATGATGAATTGAATTGAATTAAACTAAATTAAATTGAATTAAATTAAATAAAAAGGCAATAATTACTCGACATATTTACAACGACGATATACAAACTTAATAATTAACGCACGCACGTAAGCCGAGCAATTATTGCTCAGCAACTATAACTAACTTAAAGATATGCAGTTTTCGTGATGTGTCCTCTTCGATTGATGTGTCTTGGGTGCTGTATTATAGCTGAACTCGACTAATGATGATTCGACAAAATACAAACCCCGCACACGAGTGCGAATACCACAAGCTCATGAGAGCAAAACAAAATCCAGCACACGAGTGCGAATACCACAAGCTCATGAGAGCAAAACAAACTCCAGCACACGAGTGCAAATCTAAGAGCAGTTCACGAGAACCAACCTAACACCAGCTCACGAGAGCCAAACTAACTCCGCACACGAGTGCGGCCTATAAGCGATTCGGGTGCCCCGGGGACGCGACACCCCGTACTCACTCACGGCCCCACCCGTGAATAAGCCCCTGAGGGACCTCCGATCGAAGGAATAACAATTGTAAATAAGAAATATAAAGTTTGTAGAAGAGAATCGTGTGAAAATTCAGAATCGAACTTCAATTAGACATGGAGCAATAAGAATAACGATGATAAAGATGCGACGAGGAAGAACTGTAAACCCCGTACACGGGTACGGCCTACATACCCCGCACACGAGTGCAGATCTAACCAGCTCACGAGAGCCAAGCTAACCCCGCACACGAGTACGGCCTACCTACCACGCACACGAGTGCAAATCTAATACCAGCTCACGAGAGCCAACCTAACACCAGCTCACGAGAGCCAATCTAACCCCGCACACGAGTGCGACCTATAGGCGCTAAATGTCGATGTCCGTTGAATTAACAGTTGAAGAATCGTTGAAGGTGAGCCAAGGGTAATCAACAAAACCATTGTAAAACCCTTGGCCCACCCTGTGTTGCAAAGCAGAAAATAAAACTTCATAAAGTAAACCATCACAAATAAAAAAAAAAAAAAAATGGCCAAACTCACCAAACTGGGCCGGATAGTCAGCCACTGGACAGCTACTGGACAGCTACTGGACAGCCACTGGTCACTCACTAATCACTCGCGTTCACTCGCGTTCACTCAGTCGGACCGCTTCCGCCCGAGTCCCGGGCCCGACTGACTGACTGACTGAGGGCCTGAGGCCTGAGGGTGCTCGCCGAGTTCAGGCGCAGCTGCGCAGCGACGCGGAACTCTCCCCACTCCATCTATTACCACTCCGGCGATTTCGATCGCCGTGATAGTAATTATTCATAAAATTATCTATGGCTGTTTAATGTTTATAACAATTCCTTTCGCCAACGATGCCGACAAACACTCCCTTGACCACCTGGTCATCTAATTTTTTAGTGACAATAGGTAGTAGAACCCGAGGTACAGAATAACTTTTAAACCATGAATATTTCCACGAATTTATTTATTGAACACTATACACTAATAAATTTATTATTTCGACTCGGCTAACATTTATAACAATTCCTTTTGTCAACGATGCCGACAAGCACTCCCTTGACCACCTGGCCATCTAATTTTTTAGTACAAATTTTTAATAGAACTCGAGATACAGAATCACTTTTAAATTATGAACATCCGCACGCATTAATTTATTGAACACAATACACTGATTTTATTATTTCGAACTATTCAAGTTGTAGTAATCATGTATTGACTCGTTTCGTTTACTTTTCCAGATTTGTGATCGTAACGTAGAAAATAGCCGAAATACGCGCTGTGCATTCCGCGGCAGTAACAGTAAATTGGCAACCTTGCGACGAATATTCTCGGATGTGATTTGGCAACTACGCCTTCGATACCTGACAGCACCGATGAGGATATCTCGTCAGTGCTGAAAGTCAATATAATTCCTGAACTCACCACTCCAAATCGTAGAGCGCATACCAAAACATCTGATTTTTTGAACAGTCGGTATTTCAGAACATGTGACACGAAGTCCCATAAGATGATAGATCTATCCTTATACCTCGTCTATGGCAAAAGTCTATTGAAGCTACGTTCACGGTAGCCACACTTTCGTGTGCATGCGCACTGGAAATTGGTTCTCTAACAGAGCACCGTAGTTTCGTCTCTGTAAGAATCGTCTGTGCTCTAGGCGAATTTCCGTCTTCTATCAGGTTTACGCAACCGACTACAGCCGTTCACCTCTCGTCGAATTCTCTGATTTTTTCAGTGAAACCAAACGCAAAATGTTGCGTTTTATGGGAGGTCGTGTCCAGTCAATCGTCAAGAACACGTTGGTGCCACGCACCGTTGCTGTCGGAGTCCAGAATGTCCGTGCTTCGCACGATGGCCCGGAGGAGAACGAGGAGGACTTCAATAAAAGATACACGACATATTTGAGTCGGCCAGATATTGATGGCTGGGAGATTCGTCAAGTTATGAACGCCTTGGCTGGTCAGTAATCGGATATTCATTTACCTCTTTCTCAAAAAAAATTCAATAGTACACGACTTGTCAAGTTTATCAGAAGCGAACACGTACTTTGCTCTAAATCGTATCTAATTTCAATAGTAACGATCAGATCTCAACTAACATTACCTAAGACTTGTACGAAGAAAGTTCTCGATAAAAACTTTTCAAAAATGTTCACGAATTTCGGAAAGTCATTTGCTCAGCTTTGGTACTCTTAATGTTCTCAAATCGAATAGTATCAATTCTCAAAGCATCGAATCCTGTTCACAATTTTTACGAGGAAAAATATGTCTTCTACTGTTTTTAGTCAACAAAGTGTAACACCTTTCGATGGCCTTCATAATTCTAAAATGTAGAAATTGTGTACTACATACTATGAATATTAGTATCGGTAGTATACAGGTATACTATTGATCAATCTTTAAACTAAGCAAAATATCTATATGACGTAACAAACATCAGCAAAACTGCAATGCAATATAATATTGTTGATATCATAACTGTGCTAATTGAATGGCACTTTAATTACATTATGTAATTATATATAATCACACTGTAACTCCATTGTAATCGACTTACTTTGTCATTATAATTCATAGAATAATTCAATTTTCAATGCATTCTTGACCAGCATCGAGGAAAGGAAAAGATTTCGATAGAATCGTTTTATATTGTAATATTGAATAACGATGGAACAAAAAGGTTTTTAAGATTTCCGTTGTAGGTGCCTCCTTTTCCACTTACCAAGGTTTTTTGATATATTATTGTGATTTCGATATATTCTTTTTCAGGAATGGACCTTATACCCGAGCCTGTAATCATCTGCGCTGCGCTAAAGGCCTGCAGGAAAGTGAACGACTACGCGCTCGCTATTAGATTCTTGGAAGTCATAAAGGACAAGTGTGGACCGAGACTGAACGAAATCTATCCCTACATTTTACAAGAAATCAGACCTACGCTGGACGAACTGGGTGTGAACACGCCGGAAGAGCTTGGCTACGACAAGCCCGAGTTAGCACTTCAGTCGGTATACGAAATGTATGGCTGAAGCTGTGCGCAAAATAATATATTTAAATGTAAATCTAGTGTTTATGTATAGAAAAATGCCTTTCATACTATTATTCGAAAACGAGAGAACAAAAAATAACTGTCGAAACCAGGAAGAAAAGGTACATCTGTACATACCTGTTACCAAAAGCTGATTTTAATAAAAACAATAATCGTTATTTCGTGTAACGCCTTTTCCATACTCAAAGCACACCGATCCGATCATCGAGCGAGGAAAAGATTGTATGAGAATCGTACGCAGCACGCTCGCGTTTTCTTTTCTTTTTTTCGAATTAACAAAACTAAATGATATGTATGTATTATATTTTAATAGCAACTTCCATTGGTTCTTTCAGTTGCTTCTAAACTCTTAATATTTTTCAATTTTTACCAGTTCTTGTCCTTTTTACATCAAAAGTAAACAAAGCGGAAAGGTGACACAACGACGACGTATGTACAAATTACATTTGTAAGATACACAGCGATAAAGTCATGTACACGTACATCTATAATTATCTAAAATGGTATTACACTTCTTGTTCTCCTTTCGAACGACATTCAACTTAATTTACGTTCTGTGTGCTTCGTTACAAACAGTAACCAAAGAAAATATATATAACATGATCCTCGTACATCGGGAGAGTATTTTAATATATTACACATTCTTTTTTGCAACGTGATAGCCACGATTTCGGATAAAACAAAAAAAAATATGAGAGAAATAGTTAAACAATATACAATATAACAATTGATATCTAGTCATTTGTGATATCTGTTCTACTGATAATTAGTAAATTTGACTACTTCCTTCTATAATGTTATAAAAACCTTTTTTTATTTTTTGGTATCGTTCGTACTTGGTGTTCGGGGCAGTTTGTTGTTTCAATGTTACGACTTTTGCCCGTGGCACAAGTGTCCACGAGTAGAAGAGAGACTGTAACACCTACAGGAACTTCATTCACGGAAATAGACACGCGTACCGATAAACATTAATTAAGTGTAAGTATCACAAAACTAATTGTATTAGAATCGATGAAAAGAAAATAAATACCAGTTCGTACGTGTACACCTATACATCAGTCCACGCGAGTTAGTATGTAAAAAGTACTAAAGAAAAAGTGTAAAAAAACAAAAGTAACGATAAAAACGAAAATGAAATGGGGTATATATATATATATATACATATATATATATCGCCGAGCGAAATGAAATTGTATTCAACATTCTGACACGGTCAATCACGCATCCCTGGCGAAACCGGAAACCGCAACATTGAAACAAGATTGCACAGAAAAAATAACGCTTTCCCTAACTTTAGATACAGTATAAAAGTGAGTTGGCATTTAAATGCATGGAAACGTTCTCGATCCTTCCCTTTTTGTTTCTTTTCCTTCGTCGATAACAAAAATAAATACATTCTCGTTTCTTTATCTGCAAATCAAGATAAAGAACAATACATGATTCTTCGAGTTTGACAGTCCTTTTTTTTCTTTTTCTGCTTCCTTCTTTTGCAACACGTCGTTAAAGAAAAAACGGAATGGAAAGACTTAGTCTCCGTTTCGTGAGAATTATATAGTGTTCTTTACAGATAGAAGTAACTGTCTAAGAAAAACTGTTATGCGTTAATGCGATAAAATTAATCACATTTTTGGTTTTTTTTCATGGGTGTGCATTGAGACTTCAAATCCGTACGTTCTTATTTTCCAAAAAAGAAACTATAATCTTATAGCCTATTTGTACCCGTCAGAAATGCTTAAATTTCTTTTTTTTCTCATCTCCATTTACCACTACTATCAGTAATATGTATTTGTTACACGTCGCTACCGCCGGGAAATGATTTAAACATTTTTTTCTTCTTTTATACTTCAATTCGTCAGAAAAATAGGCTACGGTGCTTTCCTTTCGAAACTAGCTTGTCAGCCAAATTCATTTATCAACCTAAAAACATTCAGATCAAAGTCCTGATAACCGCGGAATTCGATTACTCGCGAGTTTAAAAAAAAACTTCCTGTTCTTTTTACTTTTATAAATATCTTCTGAAATTTAAAATATTATATTATAAGGAGCATCGTCTTATTCGTAGCGAATTAAAATACGTTCACAAGCATCGATTCGCTCGGAAAAGAATTCACATAGGATTATCGATTTCACAAAATTAATTTATACATATACGCTCTCTGTCTCTTTTTACAACTGTACGCGCAGAAATATCTCGAAGCACGTTGGAGACGCAAAAAATTGCTATTATAAATAACCGACACTGGGATAGTCTGTTTAAAGATAAAATTGCAGAGGTGATTTCAAGGTCGATTCAATTTTGTGAAATGGAGACAAATTTCTAGCTATTCATGTAAACCGAGTAATTTTCATTCTCGAAATTATTCAGTTTAATAAGTATTACAAACACAAAACAATTCATACTATAATCCACCTGACGAAAAGATAGAGGTGACCTTTAAATCACATCTGTAGTTTCATGTACAAACCAACAGTTATCAATAGCTTGCTTTATGTAAAATCATTTTTGCGATAACAATTTCTTTGTATCTGTAACCGCTTACGAGACAATGAAATGCGCATACAGTTGAAAAAAATACACTGTATATTTGTACATATGAGTACATACAGAGTATCTTAGCTGAATGGGATCGCTTGAACATCTGATTTAATTATTGTTGTATAAGAATGCTTCTCGAAACAAAGTCACAAAGGTAAGATACTTAATCCTCTGTCCGCAATTCTATTTTGTTGTTTATGTTCACTACTAATTTTTTTACAGTTTTAGATTTTGACAAATCTAAAAAAATTCTAGAATACTCATTAACGTTCCTATTTTAATATATAATAAAATTCTATTATACATTATAAAATCGAGTCAGACTCGTGATACAAAATTTTGTACAGTCTATTAAATATTAATGTTACTAATTCTTTTTCAACCGGAATAAAATTCCATTTTGTTATTATCAATATATAGCCATTATCAAATACATAGAAATCCAGTAGATATATTAATTTTCTTTTTTTTCTAGAAAATAACGTATAAAATAAATTGTAGCACGAACGAGAAAAAAAAATAAATATTGAAAGAAAGAAAAAGCACCAATGAGAAAAAATTCCCACCATTGCGGGTACTCCGTAAAACTATATAATTTTGTCTAGAGTTGCTTCATATAACAAATCAGTAAGCCAGACATTTAGGTGATTCCATTTAGCTGATACACCCCGTGTATACTTCTTGCGTCGGTTCCACCGGTAAAATAATTTAACACAAAATACGAGATTTTCTTTGGTATATCGATCGCTCTTCTGGACAAGACACTGAGACTAGACGAACGTGTTTCCCGCGTCCTTGGTCGTTGGACTGAATTGTATAGTTTTAACTTCCGGTCCGCGGACACCGATCGAGTCTCGCGATGGTTCGTCGGAGAGCGTGATTAGCAGCCCCTAAAAATTAGTACTATCTTCGAGAAATCGAATTACAAGTGAATACTCTAAGTGTCTACAATGAATCTTGAATACAAATATGATTACATCCAGGTCCGACGAGTCGAACAGAATTCAGTCATCCTCGTTCCCAGACAGACAGACAGACAGACAGACAGACAGACAAACTCCGCTAATCCGTTCACTGTTCTCAACAGCGGGACACACTACACAATGATTCAAAAAAGACACAATCATTTTTTCCTTAATATTAATAACACGTATCTAATACTCTCACTCTTTCTTTTCTCTTTCTCTCTCACTCTTTCTCTCTTTATTGTTTTTCATATTTCCTGTTAAACACCACTAAAATGCCTCTCCTTTACTTCCGTTGTATTATTCTGTTCTCTTTTTGTTTGTTTATTAACTATGTAAAACGCGTTTATTCTGGACTAGAGACGGTTTGTTGTTGCTGACTGTCCTCGTCCTTCACTACTTCAGCCTGCATGGCTTTGGTGAGGACATTGGCATCCTTCAACGATATCACTTGCAGTACTTGATGCTCGCCGGCTGCGTTAATCATTGTCATAGGATGACCCTGTATAGTGACGGCCTCGATGCTAGTCTCTCCGTTCCCCGGCTCGACTTTTGGTACTTGGACCATCGGCGTGACTACCTGCATCGTACCGTCACTCTGTATATTGGCGACCATTGTCTGATACATACTTGCAGATACCGGTACCGTAATTACTCCCGACACCGAGACAGGATAGCCTGAAACAGAGAAGCAACTGTCCTGTGTTCTGCCCTGTTCACCAGGCGCTTGTTTTCTCAGGGCTTGGAACGGTTCCGAAAATAATTGTTCAAAACTGTTATATAAAGGTTTTGATCCAAACAATTACGAAAAACTTTTATTTCGCATAATTGTTATAGACAACCGAAATATTCCAGCTAATATCCGTTTGGATATTAGTGTTTTATGAACTGAAATCGATATTATAGCAGTTTTCAAGCCCTGCTTGTTCTGTATAGCAAACTGGGAATGACTTGACGAGAGCGCAGTGAGAACGCGCGAACCACAAAGTCGCATGTATTGGTTTTCGTGTGGTTGACAATTACAAATCTTTCTTCAAAGAATGTACTGGTACATCCTGTTGTCTTGTCCGGACTTGCGTGCTACCAATGCTACCAGTTTACAATACAGCAGCGTAAAGGATATTGGTCTACAACTTAGGTGCATTCACCTTGCTCGAGACGTTCAGTATAAAAAACCGTGAAAAATAAACAAGTATTCTATATACCAACAGGTTGCGCCGAGGGAAAGCGTGAACGTACTCGGTACGTCTATAACGTTACACTTATTATTTAAAGAAAAAAAAAAATAGATACCAAATTATTTTCCCCGGGCACACCCTTTTAGCAGGATAACATCGTTAAATACGCAAAACAAAAAACATAATCCGCGACTAGGCTCGCGAAAAATAAGGCATTAATTAACGAAGCAACAGATGTTTAAGCCATTTTGTGAGATTTGAGAATCGATGAGTGTCTGCGAACCCGGTTTTACAAATACGTACATTGAATAGTGTCCTTCTTTCTCTTTTTTTTTTCATTCGAAATAAATTGAAGATGCCGATCACGAGAGTAGCTTAAACAAAAGCTGCAGACTACAACTATAAAATAATAAAACATCAACAAAAATACTCTATGTACAGCAGTTTTATTTCTCTTTGTTTTCTTTTTTTTTAAATTAAAGTAAATCACCAATCTTCGGTAATAATGGTAGGTGGTGTTTCATAGAACGGGGACAGGTTTTGTCGCGATTCGTGAAGTGATATACCTTCCTCTTTATTTTCTCGTTTTAATTAAAAAAATCTTAAGAATCCATGTGAACTGCGATTCGATTGTTACCGTTCATGATTTACATATTCCAGAATGTCACTACGTTTACGATCCTTCCTTTTGTTATGTATATATATACATATATATATATATCTATATATATACACATACACTTCCAGAGGAGAACAAACTATACACATGCAACACCTCGATGCACAATATATATATACACACACACACATACCTACACACATACATACATGTGTGTGTGTATATATATATATTTATGTATATCATGGTTGAGTAAATTAATTGCAACATTTAAAAAATAGTATATACATGCATATATCTTTAATTTATCTCTTCGCTTCATTCACAATGAATCACTTTTTATCTAATTTAAGAGTATAAAAAAACATCATCTCGGAAAGAGAGAATAGTCTGACGTACAGAAACACATAAAAAAAAGTAATACACCATCGAGAGCAATCTATATACCGGTCCTTGGGACCTTTTTGTTTCTCTTTGTTTTATGCGACGTTTTTTTAACGTGCTTCGTAAAAAAAAGAAGAAAAGAAAAAAACGAATCGGCGATATTTTTTTTTCTCTCTCGTACACTTTGAATGCTCCTCTGAAAAGATAATGGCTAAACAGTGTGTATGTGTGTGTGTGCGCGCGCGCGTCCGCGGTGTGTACCATGGATTCTTAAAGAAGAATGAAATTAAGACAAAGCTGTGCATAGCTCCTCGAGGCGTGAAATTGCCGTGTTATGTACAGTACCAAAAAAAAGAAAAAGAGTGATTAAACTAATTCGACAATTCTACTCTCGTTGCACAAGGTAGTAGAACGGTAGGTAGTTTCTTGAACGGAGCGTAGCAGACAGCATGCAAAACAACAAAGGATCCTGGGCCAGTGTAAAAACGAATTCACTGCTCAAGTAGCTCCTGGCCGGCGACGGTGCAGAGCCTATAGAAAACTGTTTTACCGTGTCCATCTTCTCCGGTGAGAATGATCTGACCGTCTTGGCCTAGTGTCGCTTCTGTAACACTGTTCAGGTCGACAGCGACGCTAGTACCCTCCGCACTACCTGCCACTTCGGCGAGAGCTTGAACTTCCCCTTGACTCGTGTGAATCTGCACCAAACAAACATCAAGCCTTTAATTTCTTGCCCGTATATCATATAACATTGCTTCAATTTCATGAATTTTTTCTACCTCCATCGTAAAAGTCATACTGTTTCTTGTTTACTTCCATTTTGTAAACCCTTCCGAATACATATACTTTAACCTTTAGAGAACCGAAATGGCCACTACAGTTGGCTAGGAACAAACTTGGAAATTTTGCGTAACATATTGATTATATACAAGCTATCCCAAAAACGTTTTATTTCCCCAAAAGGCGTGATTCTTTCTCAAAAGTACTCTCCACGGTTTTGATAAAAAGTTATTAGTAATAATAATTTGGAGTATTTTTAGTTCAAAAAAATTAAACGTGTGCTTCAAATATCAATAAATGTGTATGAAAACTTGATAACAAGAATACTCCCTCTGTCATTTCGCGTGCCATATCCTTGTGGATTGCCAATAACTGCGCCAGGATAGAATGAAATAATTCCGAAACTTCCGCAAATTTCTACTCCCTAAGCTTAGTAACTTACGGTTGCAACGCCTTGCACTTGTGCCGTTGTACCATCCGGTAACGTGATGATTGGGTTGTTGGGATCCACTTGGATGATAGACACAGTACCATCGGGATTTGTTATCGTTTGCAAAACTGCTGGATATTGGGTCGTCATCTACAGTAAAAAAAAAAAGAGTAATTAAAGAGAATGTTCATAAACGCCTCCCGTTAGATTCGTGGAAAATAAAACAGTACTAAACATGAACGAAAAAAAAGTATAAAAATCTCAAGAGACATAACTGAACGAAAAACGCATGATACATGGTCGCGTACGATATGTAATAACACTAATAACAATAGAAATAAAATACAGATCAAACTCAAATAAGGGAAACCAAACACATGAACATAAATACGAATTATGTTCAAAAGAATACGATTTCTAATATTTCTCTACACGGGAATTTGAAGAAACGCCACGACTACATAGCTGGCTACCAAGGACCTGTTAACTTTAGATCAAAGTGGAAATATTATGCGTGCGAATATCTTGGATCGCACAGCTATCGATCATGTTGCTTCGTTCAATTCCTCCGTTCTTTTCAGTACTCTACCCACTCCCACCTGAGTGGCAGTGGCAAGAGTTGTAGGAGACGCGGCAATGATTTGTGCTGGCGAAGAGTTTCCCTTAGATGAATCCGTGCTGCTCAGGCGAACAACTCCCACCGTCTGTTGTTGTTGCGATTGTCCACCTTGACCCTGAGTGGACGAATGTGACGGATGCGACGAGGAATGAGGAGTCGATTGTTGTATCAACACGTTCGACTTATCGTCCTCTTCGCTGAACGCAGGCAGAAGATCTTCTCTTCCATGAAATTTATAACAGTTTATTACAATTTGTCTTAACGCGTGCGTCCAAGAGATCTGAAACAAATGAAAGCACGTGCAAACTCCCGAGCTCCCAACGATATAGCCTCCTGCCAAGGCAAGTAAAACGACTTACAGACGATACGATTTATCGTTCATCGGAGGTCGCTTTAACCGTTTGTATGGCTGCACAGCGGGCTGGAAACCCGTTTTCCGTGGTTAAAATTGAATTCTGAACGATGAATCGTATCGTCTACAGACGGTTTAAAGAAAGAAAGCCCGCGAACCTTTTGTTTTTCATCCTCAGACCTCGCGTCCATGCGAACATTTGCCCATGGCAGCTCTTTCGGCCACCATGGTGGCCGTGTGCTATCCCTTCCCCAGCCAGGTTTACCCCTACCCGTAGAGTACTTCAGCATCAAGGGAATGAACGCCCTGAGCTGAGCCTGTGTCATCTTCTCCACGGGCGTCGGTATGCCATCTATGATGAGGGGTGGTAATTCGTATAAGGATGGATCGTCTTGTACTGGAGGTGGAGCTTGTTGCGCCAGTGCACTTTCAAGCTCTTCCATAATAACATTCCTTAAATTCTTTACTACATCTTCTAACGGTTTCGCCCCGAATACTTTATAACTACTGTTTGGCTTTCCAGGCGTGGCCACTAACACCACCGCCTGCTGTCCAACTCGCGTTGCGAATTCATCTATTGTTTGCTGCAACAACATTTCGTAAAGAAAATTCAAGTTTTCAATGGAAAAATGTCGGCCCTCTTAAGGTTAGATGAAAATTCTTAATAATGTACTTACTCTGAGTTTTCTCAGGAGTCTATTTTGTTGTCTCTTCCTGATGCTGGGATTCGTTTCGAAACTATGAGGTCGTTTCCTCTTTTTCGCAGACACAATAGCGGCGGCTGCGGCTACGCCAACAGGGCCTAAATGTGCAAATTATTAATTATATGTTTTCCAGTTTTCCAATCCCACACCAAATTGTGCCAGTAGAATGTACCAAAAAAAAGTTTCATCAAGTTCAAATAACAACTATATTTTATTCAAAGTGCGAAAGTTTTATTTAATAAAACGTTTACATACATTCTGCTGGCACGAATATACTTCTGTAGTACGTACATACAAAAACATGAGATGCGAAAGCGGTAGTGATATGAAACGTGCTTGGTATCCAAAAATATATGTACAACACTTACATGAAGTATGATAGAAAAAATATATATACTCTTGGCTACTCTGTTGGACTAGGTGAAAATGAACATCTACCAACTATTGTAGGTTTTCTAAAACATTTAGATACTAGTAATAGCAAACATACATTTTCAGGATAAAATAATAAAACAATGAACCGAATTAAAGAACACGCAACAGAAAACGATATTAAACAAACTAATGCAAATGATAATCACATACAAATATTGACAAAACAAAAACAGTGTTTCCATATGAATAAGATAATAACAACATAAGCAAATAATAATACAGCACACAAACAATGTAAAATGCATTCAGTGATAGTGTCTTTGCAGTATGCGTCTATTCCGCATTACAACATCGAAGAATAAAATGGAAATTGTGAGAAAAAAATAATAAATTCATGCTGCGCTGTCAATGACATAAATATAAAAACAAATAACAAACTTTTGCAAAGATATAGAATAATATATAAAGTAAAAAAAATGATAATAATATTAGAGTTCGATCTTGTTCAGATTAATTTTTCCAGATCACCGATAATTACCAGATTGGATGTACCATTGGCAGGCAGTATCCACTTCTGTATCTTTCCATTAACCATAAATCAATAACTCCAATTCTATATGTACAAATTTTCCCTCTAACAATTTCAACGAATAAATTACAAAGAATTCTATGATATACAAGTACCAATTGCAATATACGGATTGACTCTAACAGAGATGATATTTAATTAAACACACAGCTAATTGAATACATGATTATACCAGCAACATCGTGATAGAATTTATAGGCTTCTCCAGTAAGCTTTCCCCTCTTAGTTCATACGAATCAATCATTTAACATCATTGGTGCACCCTGCATGTTACTCTTTTTTACTTGCAAATGAGAATAATTAGAACAGAAATAACTCAAAAGGTGAAAAGCAAAAAAATGGAAATCACCATTAGCGTGTTTGATTTGCCAACCTGCAGCTGCTAGCTGGGCCGTTACATCGTCGTCCATGGCAGCCGTGAGAAGGTCGCCTTCCTCGTACGTCTCGGACCCACTACTCGGCTCGTCATCGTCGTCGTCTGAAATTCTGTCCATGGTGCCAGACTCTGCGTTTGGCAGAGATACCATCTTCTTATACTCGTCACCTGTGTTATCCTCCGAAATATTGCAGTGGCCCAATGCGGATGTTGGTCTTCGAGAGTTTCAGTTTCTTTTCTACATCACCTTCACCTAAATAGAAAACCCAAAATATTTATTAAAAACAATGCACAACAAAATGATTTTGTTGGGTGATTCTTCGAAACAATGTACATTGGAAATAAGTAACTAACAAAACCTAAAATAGTCATTGATCAATGATTTCACTGTGGATTATTCTAAGCAGCCGCGATCAATGGGGACTACACATGTTTTTGCACAGTATAGATTCTGTCAGAGTAACTTATATACACAACATTTTTCTTGTTGCCGTTCTCGTTAACATCGTTCAAGGCATGCATACATGCCCATAGTCCATACCAATATCCTCTTAAACCTATTTTTACTACATTTGCATATATGTGTCCATCGCCTACACCGATAGCATTCGCTGGATGCACATATATGTCCATAGTTTATACCAATATATAAAGGGCTAATTCTAAATTTTCATTGTATGTTACCCCGAAGAATCATTTGTAAAACTGTTACCGAGCAAACTATATCAACCTATATACAGTTAATAAAATATTGTTCTAAACAATTTGAACTAAATTTAATCCAGAATTTAATCCACTTGCGTATAAGATAGTAAGTCTCTATTCTGTGGTTGAATGAGTATTCTATGTACTAGGTGGACTAAGTACTAAGAGTTTTAATCTGAACCATATGTGCCATACTATAGTTTAAAAGCCCTTTGAATTTGGATAACATTAGTGATTATCTAAATACACATACTAATAAGATAACATTAATGACTATCTAGATATATATACCAATAAGATAACATAACTGAGTCACACTCAGAACCTTTAGCATCTGCTCCATTTACCATATCACAGTGTTCCCCTATCATTACAAAATTAGGTGGGTAGCAGCTGGAGCTTTCCGAATAATGTAACGTATGCCCAAAATTACCGAATGAAACTGATAACGTTTAAAAACTCAACCTAATAAATACAGTATAATGAGTATAAACAAAAAAAATAATAAACATAGAATAAATCATAGAGATGTGCTCTATCTGAAATCGAATTGAAGGGGCTTGGGATAATGTTTCAGTGGTGACTAGCAAAGTGTGCTCCAAATTACTAATTCGAACAAAAAATGTTTAAAAATTCAAGGCAACGAACACGGTTAGTGAGAATAATATGCTAATAAAACACAGAACGAATCGTATGGGAAGCCTGATCGAGGGGCACAAGTATTACGCTCGATGACTAGCGAAAAAAGAAAAAACGATCGGGGCATACGAAGAAAGAAAACATCGAAAGGTGGAAAACGTGCGAATACTTTTTAAAAGATCGACAACATTGAAATCCAGTCGGGAGCGTTTCCCGCGCGTAAGTTGTTGAGGCGAGTACACGCGTCCTCGTGCGTGAAGAGCACGCGGTAAGAGGGAGAGGGAGAGGAGAGAGGAGAAATTACGAAGAGGTTGAAGCGAGAAGAGGAAGGCGAGACGATTGGAATACGAACGACGTCTTCGTCGGCGCGATCCCGACGATGATCGAGGGTCTCGATGAATCGCTAGGGAAACGTTTCGGATCGGCGTGGAGCACGGCATGATGGAAAAAAGTAGGGAAGAGGGACACGGGAGAGCGAGAGAGAGGAAGAGCGATATAAAACACAGAGCGGGACGACGAGTTTAAGAAGGCCGGCGGAAGAGAAGAAGCGTGACTCGACGGAAGAGAGAGAGGATGCGCCGAGCCGCGCACACGGCGCGTTTGTTCGGCGATACGTTTGGGGGGGCAATGAAAATGCGCAGGGCACACGCAAAAGAGACCACCTCCGGGGCCGCAAAGCTCATGACCGCGGTGGTACCGCGGTTGAGCCATGGAGCAGGCCCAGTGAAAATCGCGAGTTGCGTACGCACCTTGTGTGTCCCTCTGAGTGGTCACCCGTGATCAGGGAGGGCTCAGGGTTTCGCGTCTGCGGGGAGGCCGCCGCGCCGTCGGCTACGCTCTCTCACCACGCCCTACGTTCGCGCTCGCGTCTCGCGGTCGTCATCGTCTCGGCCGGCCGTGCCGTGTCGAAGCACCCGCTCTCTCTGAACCCGCACACCACTGGCACCGAGCGCGAGAGCCCGTTAGCCACGCGACCGCGTTCGATCTCACCGGGCGTAAATCGCGTGCAGGTCGCGCCGCGCCGCAACACGCACAACAGCCGCCATAGACACCATCGGCAGTTTCTCGTGCGGGCGACCAGTCGCCGTATCGATCGGCTACCGCGGCCCTCCATCTCCACCACAAACAAACGCGGCAGGCGAGGCGGCCATTTTGAGCGAGCCTGCGCGGTGCACTCCAAGCAGACGATGCGAAATTGCCCTTATTTCGCGTACCAGCGACGCCCGCGCATCGCCCGAGCCCCTCAACCCACGCTTACCCGCTAATAACAAGCGGAGAACTTTTCGCCACTCACCGATTTCCCGTGAGAATCCGCGAAATTCTACCACCGTCCACGGAAACACGAACACCATATACATGTATACGGGTCTGGAATAACGTGATTGGCCGCCGCGTCCGGGGTACGCGTCATGGCGCCCGGTCGAGCGCCGATCCGATTGGACCCTGAAACACGTGACTACTGTTCCGCCGCGGGCCTGGAACGATGTTGCTCTGTCTCAGCCTAACCTAACACCCGTCGCCTGAAAACCTGCCCGCGAACCAGCCGTCTACCCGTATGTTGTTTTGACGTTTCCACCGCGGACCAGGTTACTCGGTATGACGACTACTTCCCCGCTGTCATTCAACTCAATCTTCGTATACCTAATTACGCATTTGTTCTTACCATTGACCATCGATCGGTCATCGTTTTTTTGATGCGTCGATCGATTAAAAATAATTCTGTCCGAATTCGCGGTCGATTTAATCGATCGATGAAATTAATTACCAACTGCAAACGTCGATCTTTCGCCATCAACTCCTCGGTTACATATATAATTCTGCATATCATAAATATTACATCCAAACTCCGGAATTTTGAGTTCATAATACGAAAAGACATCGGTAACGTTACACGGGTTAAATGTCAAGACTTGTAAGGGACAAAATACGCTTTATTTCTTTCTTTTTTTTTTACAATCTTTATAATAAATCTAACAATATAAAAGTATATTATTAAAAATAATATTTAATAGTATAAAATGTTGTAAAGCAGCTTTACATATCACATCTGGGGTGGGGTAAATTACTAACTATACACGTTAGCTCAAGCGGTATCGACCAATTGGATTTTCAATAATTTTCATTTTACTCTCTCGATTAAGATAATACTTTTTTGTAACATTCGAAGGGCAAATTGTTTTAAGTAGATACAACTTAGTAAAGTAGACGCGAGGTTCAAAGACGCATCTTATGTAAATGCAGTCTGTATAAGGTTCAAAGGTTTACAACAGTTAGGTAATGGATCTTAACGCGTTAATCCAATTGGTTACAGACACGAATACCACAATGAAAGAAATGTGTCTATTCTCAAGCCCATGGCTTATTTTTATTACACAATTTTCCATACCATCCACGTTCGCAAAGACATGTATTGTCCGGTTGACATGTTCCGTTTCTACAAGCTCTTGTGCAAGCGGAACGCTGTGGAGATCTTCTACCGATTTCGCAATGATCGCCTTTGAAACCTGCGGGACATCTGCAGACATTGTTGCCTTTACATTTTCCTCCGTTCAAACAGGGTATTACGCACTTCGCTAAGGACAAAAAAAAAGTACATATTTTTTAAAAAATCACGTTCTTTTCTGGAATCTACAAATTGCAACTTACAGAATTCGCACCGTAACCCAAAATATCCTTTAGGACATTCGCAGGTGTCTTTCTGTACACATTTCCCACCATTTAAACACTTCTCTGCACAGATACCTGGAATTCATTAAATTCCGATAAAGATAAAGATTAGAAACATTACAAAAATGTAAAAATATGGAGACGATATTTTCGAACAATTAAAATTATTTACATAAGAAATAAATTTTTCATTTAGCTCTATTTCTTTACAAATGATATATAAACATTTTTATTTTGCATAAAGATTCGCTGTTTTCTAATGATAAGGAATCGAGCACGCACTTTTGCATTTATATTTTTATAGATACTGGTAAAAAATGTTATTTTTGACAGAAATCTATTTTTAAACATTGGGAATAATATTTCAGATAAATTCTGCATCTAGGTTGCATGTCTTTTGCATTCATTTTGCATATTCTGACACACATTTGCACAAAAGTGTATATCGTACATATAAATAAACGAGGAATCAAAAAAAAAAATAATAAATTACATCGATAGTACTCTTTGAAGTTTGTAGGAAAAAATGTTGCGCCTAAGGCAGCTTGGAGTTCGCTACAGCAGCAACGCGTCTGCAGCGTCGTGTGCAACTAAGTCAGGCAAACTGTTAGATTCAATTATAAGAGTAGATCATGCTGGGGAATTAGGAGCCGATAGAATATACGCCGGGCAGATGGCCGTACTAGGTATAAACTAGCTACAAAGATTATCAGGATAGCGATACCGTTCTAAACATACATTTAAACCTATTCTGCGTGCGCGAGACAGGTAAGACCGCGGTTGGTCCAACGATTCAACACATGTGGGACCAAGAAAAACGGCATCGGGCGAAGTTCGAAGACTTAATTAGAAAGTACCGCGTGAGACCCACTGTTCTGACACCAGTTTGGAACATTGCCGGGTTTGCTTTGGGTGCTGGAACGGCGCTCATGGGGGAAAAAGCGGCCATGGCCTGCACCGTGGCTGTCGAAACAGTGATCACGGACCATTACAACGACCAGTTGCGCTCGTTAATGGAAACCGGTGAAACCGTCGACGAAGAACTGCTAGAGACCATCAAAAAGTTCAGGGATGAGGAGCAAGAACATCACGACACGGGTATAGACCACGGCGCCGAACAGGCGCCGTTCTACGAAGCCCTGACCAACGTGATCAAGTTTGGCTGCAAGACGGCCATATCGATATCTAAAGTGATATAGTCTGTTAGCATAGTACGTAGCTTCTCATGGGTATGTAGAAAATATAGATCCGCTGTCTAATAATAAATAAACGATTTTGTTTTGTGTACTGTGCATTGATTCGTGAATACCTCCTTCGCAATACGGTCCTTGAAAACCCGGAGGACAGGAGCAGATGCCAGGTGCCGTACAGTTACCGCCGTTCATGCAATTAGGGTAACACAGCGCCTTCTTGCAATGGGGTGGTCCCAGATAACCGTCCGGACAGGGTCCCGGATTGGGTTCTGTAATAAATATATTATTATTCGTATGCGAGGACGTGGAAACAGGAAATGGTCCGAGACAAATATGTGTAACCATAAATATATTATTGTAACGACGCAGTCCCATGCACGCTACCGAAGCATTAAACCTCATGCGTTTTACCGGCCGATGCCATGCGAACGCGGCCAATCAATATTCCATTGATCTTCATCTTCATCGGCGACCGAGCAACAACGGCCGGACGGTTTTATCGCGAGGAGGAAACACAGGAGGCATTCAATGATTATTTTCCGCAACGCCCACTCGAATCCAAGCAGATAAGCGTAAATTGCATGCACCGACCGGCCGTTTAAGGAACGCCCCGGCCACTTAAGATACCTTCGTTAACGTGTACATTTCGGGATATCTCGGAGACAGGGACAGAACACAGCCGTGCATTCATCCGATCGAAAAGAGCCAGTTAGGCAATTACGGTCCGTGGGGGCGTTCGCGACCAAGGACCTGTTCGGTCGCTATAGTGTTCCAAACGTCCAGCGTACACGGGTAACCTTTGAAATAAATTTTGAAGGCTCGCTGTTGCAGCGCTAGGTCGTTGGAAACCAGAACTCGAAGACAATCGATTTTGGTTCTTGAAGCGTAGTATCGTTATTCTAGAGAACTGTCGCGTGAATTTTAGAAACTCTGTAAATTATAACTAGACTGCAGATTTTATGTATTCATAACAAATGTGGATTGGTGTAATTTAAAACAGTTACAAAGTTAAATGAATTTAATAATGTCGATGTACCATTTTCAATTTTCTAAGATTATTCAAGAACGAGAAAAGAGGTTTCTACAATTTTTACTTTGCATAACGTTATATTCCACTCTAATTTGATGCAATTCTACTTATAGTTAAAGACTTGTGTACAAAATTTGCAGGCTGCAAGTGACAGTTTTTTGTTTAGAATAACTATTCTGTATAACTGTTTTGATTAGAATTGTATAGCAGTTGTTTTCGGGATAGTTTCTCGTCCTGAGAGGAACGAAGAGAGTACACGATCGTTTTCGACAGTGGCATGCAGCAAATCAGGCGAGATGAATTATTGCAGATACAGAACTGTATGTGTGAGTGGAGAGATGGTGATCGTGGGCGCGATTGACGCACTCACCGCGCACGGTGCATTCTTTCCTCAGGTTCAGACGAAGGGGTGTCCCGTTTAAAGGTTTCCCCTTGCGTGTCTCGATCATCAGACCGATGCCCAATTGCGCTACGCCCGAGTTATTACCGGAACATGGCAACATCACGCTGAATTCTGCGACGGAAATACATTTATCAATTTATTTCAGTTCTTTCCCGGTCGGGACTTGCAACGGAGGGCCATGCGTCGTAAACATCTTCGAGTCTCTGCTTACTGCCATTCGCGGTGGTGCTCAACGATGCGTAGTAGCTCGAGCACATTTGTCGCGTCGTATCAAAATCTTGATTTTTTTATTAATCTAACCGAGTCGATCGTATAGATAATAAATTTTTATAAAGCTTTTGTGACTTGCTCTTTTCTTGGTTTCCATCACGGTGGATTAAATGCTACTGTTAGAGGTTGCGAATTCGTATGCGAAATAAAACTTGCTTGCATTAACTGCGAGATACAGGAAATACATAGATATTTATTTATTTTTTAAAATAATTTTAAAGAGTTGAAAATAATGCGAGAGTATTTTTAAATTGCTTAATTGTCCGGTATTTACGACAGTAATGAATCGGTAAAATAGAAATTTGTAAGAACACCAATATATTCAATTTATTAAAATTACTGAGAGAAGAAAGAAACTTGTTTCTCGTAGTTGATGCAAACAATTTTCAATTTCACATACAAATGGTAGATCGTGTAACTTTTAAAAAATTGTATTTTTTTTTAGAACGAATACAATTTTTTCGATTAACAGATTAATATTTTGTGAGATTTGCGAAGATTTTTACAACGTTGCCCTTTCCGATTATTATGCGATAGCGACAGAAGTATTGCAATACTTACCCTTCGGTCTCTTCGGAACTCTTCCTTGCGTTTTGATCGTGATCGACGGCGTTTTGAGGATCGACTCGTCGAACGATTTCAGCCGATAAAAATTGTAGTAATACTTTTTCACGCCGGATTTCCATGTGAAGTTCACGTACGTTACCTCGCTCGGGATGATCGGCAATTTGCTCTCGAATTCAGGGTCCAGAAGATACGACAACACCCTGCCCTCGGTGATCGCGAATATTTCCATTTCGAGACCTAAACGTGACAGAAAGGAAATCAGTTTCATGCAATTAAAATAATGTAATATGTGATATTTCCCATAATTTTAAATTCTTCAAATTAATGTAAACATTTTTGTATTACGTTCTTATCGTTTAATTCAACTGAAATGCAATTTTTAATTTAAGAAGCCGTTGATTCGAATAGGAGTTTTTCTCAGAAGCAATTAATCCGGCAGGACGAGTTAACTCGCCAATTCAATCGTGACAAAACACTGCGAGACAGGTTTTCCACCTGCCAACGGGGTAAATCACCCCATAACACGCGCAGACAGGACCCATTCTTTGCTATGGTACATTGCACTTTTTACGTATGACCACATATTTTCAAAACAACAATCGCGCGTAGAAATCGTTTTATAATATCTTTAATTCCAATACTGGAATGCAATAGCAACAAATTTACGCTTTCTTAAATATAAAGTTATCCTTAGCAAAACAATCATTCAAGTAAAAAGATATTACTTGGCTGGAATAGAGTTAAAGAAATGAAAATATATGTACAAATATACGAAAACGCATTTAAAATTTAATCCGACACTTGTATAATTAATAGTCCGCGGATCTTTATACGAAATGGAATATGTTTTAAATATTTAATTATATTATTGAGCTAAAACTAATACGCTTCCATTCAATAGAATTTGATTCAGCAATTATTTATCAGACAAAGAAAGGGAAGCAACAAAATATACATTGAACCCTTTGTACTATAAAATAGAGACAGACTCGTAATAAATATTTCGATCGGGATCCACTAAATATGTATGCTATTAATTTTTAATGTTATCGTCAATATAATAATCATCGCACGCTTACTTCTTCTACGAAATTATCAACGACAAAGAAGTACCTACTACAATCGTAAAATAAATTCGTTCTAGTTATCGGCTGAATACGTTCCCTATCGTCATGTATGTAAGTATATCGCCAACAATCCTCAGAATGTTCTGGTAGACACAACATAATACGATACTCAAAAAGTTGATTCAGGATACTTGCTGGAAACGTCATGTCAACGTCAAGGGGGCCTACCTCAGCGAAAAAGCCCTGGCACATAGCCTCGTCGCATCAATAACGCAATAGTTCGTGGTCGATTGCTTGTTGCGTTTCAATACGAGATTACTACTATACGCGCTGATCGAATCGTTTTTTCCAGTCACCACGACATAAATCACTAAAAATTCGCGTCCGGCGTTACGATCGATTCTTCCGAGCACAGACACGAAACGGTTCCGATCATAAATAATACTTGAATAATAAAATTTTTTTGTTTAACTTCCGACACGATCGGGATGCTATGGACAGCTATATTCGAATGCTAAAAAACGTTTGTCTGATCGGTGCAGAACGAAACCGTTCCGCGAGGATGGTATAAACTGTAAATTGACGTTACATCGAAAAATCGGAAGGGGGGAGTGTAACCGCGACACACGCGCACGCAGGGGACGCGTTCGACGGTCGGTTCTCGATCGGTCCTCGATTCCGAAAAATCCTATTGTACATAGTACAGAATTATCCTTAGTCGCCGGGAAGGTTCTCGGTGCCGGTCGGCAGCACGGATCCCGCACACTCACCGCTGAACATTTTAATCTGTTGCTGGTCGATCCAGAGAGAGATGTCACCGGACGGTTTGTGTCCATTGCCGGAGCGATGGTGATGCCTCGCGGCCGCCGTGTCCAGGAGCAGAGCGATCACCGCCGAGGCCAGGGCGGCTGCGGCCCACTGCATAATTAACGACGTGCCGCCAGGTGTTGCACGGTTTATGACTAGCCCCCCTTTTGTGGCCTACGCGAACAGGTCTATCTGTCTTTCACCCGCGGCCACGGGCCCCGGGCGCTGCTCGGTTGGTCTGTTACTTTTCTCTCTCTCTCTCTCTCTCTCTTTCTCCTTCTCTTTTCTTTTTATCCCTCTCCCCCTCTCTCTTTCCTTCTCTGTTTTATATTTTTCTCCGGACTTCCAGAGAGAAGGTTAGAGAGAGAGAGAGGAGAGACCAGAGGAGGAACACGCCGCGATTCGACGCGTGAAATTCGGGATTTCACGGCAAGAAGCTCGGGACGAACGGGCACGTTCTCACGCACGCAATCTAACGAGCTGACACTAGCCAACAAGGGAGAGGAGTAGTCGGGCCCCGAGTCGAGAGAGCCGAGGGGCCGGTGGGGATCGCACTCTCGATCGAACGTGACCGGACGACGGGAACCGACCGACCGACCGACCGATCGACCGGTTGACCGACGAACAATAGTCGTCTCTCGCTCGCACTCACTCGTTGCTCCTCGGGCTCCGTCGGTAACGCGGAGCACGCTCGGGCGGCCGGGCGACGGCGATGGGACGGGACGGGGGCGGGCTTCCTCGGAACACCGAGAGACACCGAGCGTACACACGTGCGTACGGACCGCGTCGCTGCGGCAAACTGACTGACTGACTGACTGACTCAATGAGAAAAGGTCCGCAGCCGCCGAACCAGCGGCAGCAGCCGCCGCGGTAGTGGGCAAGTCCTACCAAGCCCGTGAGACCGCGAGCGAGATCTTTATCTTTTTTAAGGGGTCCCGATACACGACGGGATAAGGGTGCGTGCACAACGAATCGACGCGCAAATCTATCCGGCGTCCTGTCGACGAGCGATTCAGCGACGCTTTCGCTTAATTTATTTCTTTGGTAGTTTTCGAGGTGTTAACGAAAAACTATGAACAAAGATTTCTCGTTATGCGTTGCGCGTGTAATCTCTATATAAATAATTATTCACTCCGACGATTCTCGCATTCGATAATTAATCTGGCCAATATACCAATTTGCGCGATGCAATAAGATTTTCCATTTACAGTCTAAAATATAAATACAAAATATGAAATTGATATTACAAGCAGTACTTTCCGCGATGATAATTCTTTTAAAACTAACAATCCTTGTTGATCTCCTTATTAGATCTACAGCAAGGGAAGACATTTTTAAAAAGCCTTTCTAAGTGATAAAAGAAGGGGAAACTCAGTTTTAGAAGCACTTTTAGGTAATAAAATAGAGAAAGACAATTTTTAGAAGAAGTTTTAGAACATATGCTTTTAGGCAATGAAATACGTGATCATTTGTGGGAGGTACATTTGAATGACGAAACAGAAAAGTGGCGGAAGAAAAATAGGGAAGATTGAAAAGTGCTTTTAGAAATAAGGCAAGACAACATTATAAATTACTTTTAGATGATAAATTAACGAAAGACAAAGTTTAAAGATCATTTTAAAAAGACTGCTTGTCGATCCTGTTATTAGACCTCTCATAAACAGTGACTAAACGAACCCCAAGCTAGACATGTGCCCTTGATCCGGCGATGACCACGCATAGTCTCAAAATGAATTATACGTATAGTTATCGATTGAAAAGTGTGTCAGGAGAATCGCGGAGCGATGATCGGGCGAGTAGTAATTTTCTCGGGGAAGAGAACCGAGAGCGGAGAGAAGGCAGACCGGTCGGTGCGCGAATGATTAATTGTAACTGCGGGTGTCGATGATTCTAAACGCAACGTTACACTTGAAAAATCGACGCCGGCTCGGTGGGATCGGCCCGACGCGACGGTTTCGAAGGAGAGGAAGAACGAAGAAGAGGGATCCGAGAAGAGTGTCGAGTCGTACGGACTCGCGAACCTCGCCCATTGAAGTCGAGGAAGGTTCTATTCGGTTCTTCCGAGTTTTTGACTCGGGGACGCGGACGAGTTAATGGCAGCTCGGTATCAAGTTCCAGAACAAAGTCCAAACTGCAACCGTGAATTCTCTTTGCCGAATGCAAAGACAGACGGCCGGGCGAGAGACGGAGAGAAAGAGAGCAGGGGAGAGGAGGAGGGAGGGGGGAGGGTGAGAGTAGAGCGGCCGAGGAGGAAGAGGAGGGGACTAGAAGACGAAGTACGAAAGAGAATGGAAGAAGGAACGAACCCCGGCCAAAGACGTTTAAAAACTGGTTCCTTCCACCGATCTTTCTTTTCACCTTATTTGCTAATCCGAATTCTGATTTCCATATATCCGCGTGTACTATATTCGAGTCCACCGGCAGATCGGTATCGGCCGGCTCTCCGACCGTGAAATACGTCGACGGGTCCGCCTCCGATTTACCAGAAGATATATCCGCCAGATGTTTATCGGGACCGAAGCGTGTCTGTCTTTAATAAAATCATCCGTATCCCGTGGAACAGAAGAAATCCGAGCGGGGAACCCGTACGCGCGCTAATTGCTACCGAATCGATGCCAATTTTGTTGCCGATCCTCCTTCAAATCCGACTCTGCCACCCGCATCGGTCCACGAATATTTCCTTTTAGCAAACGTTTATCATTTATGTAATTTTTAATCTGACGAAAAAGTTTCCGATTCTTCTATATCTAAGTACTTAGAGCGTACATACATATAAGTAGAATCACTTTTCAGAATTGTCGTTCCCCATTCAATGATCTGCAAGTATGTAAGTATATAATTCTTATTTTCAAAATTGTCCTCTCTTCTTTCATTGTCCGAGAGCATTAAACATGTCTTCCCTCGTTTAATCATCCATTACATTCAAGACATAAGAACGAGCATTGGAACTATGAAAGTATGGCGTGACAGTATAGTGCCATTGAACGTTGTAAAAAGTTTTAGCTTAAATAGGCATTCCAGTTGAGGATTCAATTATATCAGCTAGCGGTGTTAGGTCGAACAAGAGACGAGAATATGTATGAAAGGGAATTATTGATAGAGATTTAAATGGCTCTAGAAATGGACAAAAGCATTCGGCTCGCTCGGGCCGATTGTCCTCGGCAGGTCGTCTATCATCCGACGAAACGAAGAAACGATTAGGGCCGGTGAAAGACTCTCGAGAATCTTCGAGAGGGTTAATAAACTTGAGGTACACGGTGTTACATGGTTGTTCGCGTGATCGGTTCCCGGCGCGGCTATTCTTCCCTTACAATGTTCTCTCTCTCGGATTTCCGTGGTCGTTTTGTAATCCGTTACAAAGGCCGGCTTGTTAGGTGCCTCCCCCTCCCTCCCCCTTCCCTCCACCACGGTGTACAGGACACGCACGATTTTACACTCTACCGCTTGTGGTCGTTCAGCCCGCAAAGATTTTTCGCGCCTCCGCTCCGCCGAAGCCGGAGCTGCCGAAGAAGACAGTTCTCCCGCGAGACGCCGATGGATCTTCCCGAGGAGATCGCGTCGACGATCACGTGGGACTTTCTACAAACAACCGTCGACAACCGGGAGTACGTATGTATGGAGTTCCATCGAATGTACAGGGTGCTCTGCAAATCGTAACAAACTTCACAGTGTCTGGCAATCTCTTGCGTTCACAACTGATACTTGTAGCGGTGGACGAAACATATTAAGATACTGTATTTGAAAGAAAATAGAACAAGGAAAGTAAATGTTAATAAGTATTTTATGATGATGAAATAAGGGAAGACAATTTTAAATGGTACTTTTAGGTAATATAATATATATTATAATATATTATAATATA